>CAUYSK010051218.1:0-10935 GCA_963575035.1 Avahi laniger | reverse complement strand
TGTGCCCTGGGCTTCACTGTCTTCTCACTTGAGAATCTGGCCGTGGAGAGCCCTTGCAGGCAACCAAAGGGAAAGAAGAGGGTGAAGTTGGATCATATGTTTTCTCAGCTTCCTTCCAGATAAGCTAGACCTGAAATCTTCAATTCAGAGTCTGCTTCTGGCTTCTGGGGGACAGCACAGTATCTGGGAACTGCCTCTCTCTTAAGGATGGGCCCATGCAGCGTTGCTTGTACTACCCATAGCTGGCTGGACCCAAGCTGGCCACCTGACTGAGTTGCACCCATAGGACTCTCTCTCCCTAGATTCTTTTTTTTTTTTTTGGAGACAGAATCTCATTCTGTTGCCCAGGCTACAGTGCTGTGGCATCAGTCTAGCTCACAGCAACCTCAAACTCCTGGGCTCAAGCGATCCTCCTGCCTCAGCCTCCCGAGTAGCTGGGACTACAGGCATGTGCCATCATGCCTGGCTAATTTTTTCTATATATTTTTAGTTGTCCGGCTAATTTCTTTCTATTGTTAGTAGAGAAGGCGTCTCGCTCTTGCTCAGGCTGATCTTGAACTTCTGATCCCGAGCAATCCTCCCGCCTCGGCCTCCCAGAGTGCTAGGATTACAGGCGTGAGCCACCCTGCCTGGCCTTCTCCCTAGATTGTTGTACTGGAACAGAGAGGATGTTGATTCGTGTCTGCAGAAGGCTAGACCTTTCACATGTCAACTTGGAAGCCTTGTGGTACAGGGTCATACTGTACCACATGGGTAGAAGGAGCTGAGAAAGCCAGTCTACAGGGAGAGAGAGAAAGACAGAGAACTAGAGAGAAGAGAATGGGCAAGAGAATCAGTGATGAGAGATGGCTTCCTGTTCTGGGGTCCCTCCCTTCCTGAAACCCTCCAAAGTCCAGCTCCTGGTCTATGAATGATGCCGATATACATATAATAAATGTCCTCCCATCTCTCAAGCTTGCTCAAGTCACTTCTACTACATATTGTCAAAGAGTCAACTAATCCAGGAAAGCATCACAAAATTACTCTCACACTCGCAGTGAGCCAGAAAGTTCTGCTCCACTCCACTCCTTTTGCAGGAATTTCCTTCTCACAGCCCTGAGAGCACAGTGGTTGTTAATCTCCCCACAGACGAATAAACACACCTTCCACTCCCCTGAGGCATTCACAAAACCTGGCCTGAAGGCCTGGCTGGCACAGAGAGCAAGGCCTTTGTGGTCCTAGACAATCCAGAGTGGAACAGTTCATTCCCTAATTACCTTGGCTGGGGCCACACAAGCTCAGATGCAGAGATAAGTGGCAGAAGGAGGGAGTCGGCCAAGTCAAATACGCACGAGCAGTGTGCGGTACCAGTTGCACAAGCTCCTCAACCACACTTGCTACTTGCCAGGGTGGTCAGATCCTCAGCCTCCCTGTCCTTGCGACTGGGCTGCTCAAAGGGGTGGACATAATAGGAAGCTCCCAAGATGATGCTGTTACTGGGGAGAAGCAGTACCTTGACCCAAAATATCTTCTTTCTCCCAGCCTGCCATGGTTCATAAAATTCTCATTGTTGAGTTATTCTTTCGGTTAAGGCTTTGTTTCCAGAATGTCACAAAAGCACAGTGCAATATGAAAGAACAGAAAAAAGGCTGGAAGCATAGTCACTACCTGCAGGTTCTGCCACTCTGAGTGGACCATGGAGCAGCTCAGTGACCTTAGACTTGGTCACCAAGACCTTCACTGTCACTCCAACATCTATGGACATCCATTCACACAGACCTTGCTCACTGAGCTACTACAGAGCCAGGGACTGGGTCCATCTCCTCTTCTTCTCCTGGTTGTGGGGGTGAGTGTGGCCAGGGTGGGGAACCCAACATCACCCCCTACCTCATCCCAGAAAGGGAAAACCCCGTTCTCTTCCCTGCCTGGGACAATTGATATAATTCCTCTAGATGGATCAGCCCCTTTAAACAGAGGCCTGAGACTGAGGAATGTCTGCAGCCCCTATATTCCTGGCCAGAGTAGTCCAGAAGACTGTCCTCCTTCCTATTCAGGGTCGGGTGGTGGCAGACAGGTTTCTTTTCATGCTTTTTCTTCTCTTAGAGAGAGGATATGAGAAAGAAATTGGAGAAGAAATCATCAAAGGGACTTTAACTGTGTTAGAATTAGATTCATTGGTTATTTGTTGAACAAATATCTGTTGAGTGTCTACTCCAGGCACTGGGAATATAAAAACAGGGTCCTGCTGTTACGAAACTTCAAGACTGAAGAAAGAGATGGCTGGAAATCAAATAGTCACTCCATAACAGCGGTTCTCAACCAAGGGCGATTTTACCGTCCAGGGAACATTTAGGAGAATCTGGAGGAATTTTTGTCACTACTGCAGGGGCTGTTACTGGCATCCAGTGAGTAGAACCGGGGATGCGGCTAAACACTCCATAATGCGCAGAACAACCCCTCCACAATAAAGAATTATCTGGCCTGAAAAGTCAATGGTGCCAAGACTGAGAAATCCTGCACTAGGACAGTGATTTTTAAAGTTTGGTCCTTGCCTCCATCAGCATTACCTGGGAACTTGTTAGAAATGCAGATTCTTCGGTCCTCCCCTAAACCTGCTGAATCAGAACTTCTGGGGGCTGAAGCCAGTGATCTCTGTTTTAACGAGCCCTCCAGGGGATTCTGATGCTCGCTAATGTTTGAGAACCACTTAATTAAGGAATGGAAGGGATCTGTCATTACAAACTGAGAGGAATGCTCTGAAGGAAAAGAACTCTGTACCAATGCTACTCAAAAAGTGGTTTGCACATTAACGGAAGCACCGGCATCATCAGAGAGCTCATTAGAAATACAAGTTCTTGTACCCTATCCTAGACCTACTGAATCGTGGGGAGGTATGCAGAGGCCAGATCAAGAAGCCCTCTGGAGGTCCTTCTAAGTAAGTAAGACTTTACAGGATGGGAAATTGGGAGGCTCTGAATGAGTCAAGTGCTGGCAATAGAGAGGATTAGGTTGCAGATGATTAGAGGCAGGAGGCCAGTCGGGAGGCTATTGAGGAAGTTCCATGGGGACGTGAACTAAGGCAGAGATGGCAGGGATGGCATAAAGGAAATACGTGTGAGAAAACCTCAGGAGGTAGAGTGTACAGTAAGTGATGACCGATTAGATTAGGAAATGAAGGTGTGTCAGGAATCCTTTTCACTGAAAATCCCAATTTAGAGTGGCTTAAATGAAGAAGAGTTTATTTCTCTTCCATAAAAAGAAGTCTGGACTTGGGCAACTGCTGCCTTTGGTTCTACGACTGAACAATATTAAGGCTGGTGCCTCTGTGATTCTCTTGACTTTTCCTTAATGTTTGTCACCTCCTAGTCACAAGTTAGCTGCTGCAGCTCCAGATATCTCCTCTGTGTTCAAGGATATAGTGAGGAAATAAGAAAGGCAGGGTCTGTTCATTTTAATAAAAAAGCAAAAGTTTTTGCAAAACCAGTTGTAGATTTCTGCTTATTGGCCAGAAGTGCATATCATGAATTGCTGCAGGGTAGTTTGAAAAAATGTTTATCATTTAACATTTACATAGTAGAGAAAAGGGCGGGGAATTGGCATTAAGCCTTCCAACCTACAGTATCTGCTGCAAGGAATGAGGAAATAAACTAGAATGACTCTGGCTGGAGTGACTGGGGGGACACTGACACCATTCCCAAGAATAAAAAAGACAGAAGAAGCAGATTTGGAATGGGAAGAACATTCTGGTAGAATGTGCAATAACCCTCCCATCTCTGAATGCATGACCTTGTGTTGTGTGACGTTGCTGTTCTCTCCATCAAGAAGTAGAGTTTATTTCTCTACTTCTCAAATCAGAACTTGGGTATGTAACTTGCTTTGGCTAATAGGACATTAGCAAGGGTGACCCAAGCAGAGATTTAAAAAGCACTTGCACACTTTTAGCTGGAGTTGGAGCAATGAAAGAATGATGTAAATAAGCCTGGTGGTAGGCCATATGGGGAAGAACTGAAATGCCCCAGCCAAGAGCTAGCATTGACCACTAGATATGAGAATGAGGCTGTTTTAAACTATTGAGCCCCAGATGAACCACCAGATGACTGCAGCTGAATGAGTGAACACCAGTGAAATCAGCAGAAGAACCACACTGCGGAGCCCAGCTCACATGGCTACCCACAGAATTGTGGAAAAAAAACCCAATATCCTGGTGGAAATGTCCAGGAGGTAACTGAATTCTTTGATCTGAAGCTAGAGATAAAGATTTGGGAGTTATTAACACATAGCGGGTATTTGAAGCTGTGAAAAAGGAGGCAATCTCAGGAACCAACAGCAATGAGAGACAGAAAGTGAAATGGAAGAGGATTAAGCATAGAGCCCATAAGAAGCCATTAGAGGAAATTCTCCAGACAAGGAAAGGTATCAGCAGTGCCATGTGCCAAGGAAGTGTTAGGAAAGATGCAGATTGAAAAGAGAACATTGGATTTGGCAATTGGTAGGTCATTAGGGATCTCAGTTTTGGCAGACGATGGGGATAGAGGTCATGTTGCAATGAAATTACAGTGGGTTGAAGAGTCAGTGGGAGATAAGGAAGTAGACTGTTTTTCCTCAGAGTTTGGACTATGGAGGCAAATAGAGAGGTGCTAGATAGATGAAAATACACAGTCAAGGAGGGCTGAACCTTTTTTATTTCTTCTTCTAAGATAGGGTAGGCTTGAAAATGTTTAGAAAGTGTGGGGACAGAGAAGATATTAAGAGAAATCATAATAATCATTGGGGTTTAGGTACAGAGAAGCAGAATTTATCTTAACCAGGAGAAATGGCACCACAAAACAAAAAAAGAAACAAAATAAACAAAAAAACTAGAGGACAGGTGTCATGAGGAAGAATGATAGAGATAAGGTTGTGAATATGAGGATGAGAAGCTGAGGTACCCATGCTCAGAGCACCCGTTTCCTCTGGGTTGTCAGAGTCAGAGGAGAAGGAGGCTTTAGGGTGGTGAAAGTTTACAATAGCCTGTGTGGGAGTGGACGAGAGAGCCGACCAGGTACCAGTGCAGCATTAACTGAGGTGCTGAGGTCCACCTGAGGCTTCATGGCTACCTGTGCAGCTATGGAGTGCTCAGCAGTCTGGGTGTAGGAAATAGAAATGTGAAAATTGGCTCAATCTATGGATTTTCACCAAATTTCATTTTCTGTAACACAAGCTCCTCTTTTAATTTGTGGGATTATATAGTGGGGCAGAGAATGTTATTTGAACCCCATTATTCATTCTAACTCTTAACTGAGCACATGGCTTCCATAAGTAAAGATTACATTTCCAAGTCTCTCTTCCAGGTAGATGTGGTCATGTGACTAAGTTCTGATTAATGGGTTATAACTGGAAGTATTATATATGACTGCTAGTAAGTGTCCTTAAAGGGACAGGCATGACCACCTTTATTCCTGTTTTCCCCTGACTGGAATGCAGATACAATGGCTTGAATTCAAGCAACCATTTGGGATCATGAGGAGAAGCTACATGTTTAAATGGTAAAGCAACAAGATAGGAGTCTTGGTCTCATAGGATCATGGAGCCAGTATATCAGCACTGGAATTCATATGCCTGAGGAAAAATCTTCTATCATGTTTAAATTTTCTGTTATATGTAATTGAAGCTAATTCTAAATTGTCCATACTCATTGCTTTCTTGGAGAAGCTCATCTACAATGACATTCTGTCAATTCCAGATGCCTACCTCTTCCTCAACTTCTTGTTTCAGCTTCCTCCAGATATTTTTGAATACCTCCCTCATGGTTTGACCTGCCTGTTAAAATCTCTGACCAAAAGCTTATCATATTTGTCTTTGAGGAATGTTTCCTTATATTTTCTTTCTGATTAAGTTTTTTGTGGAGCTGGGTGCAGTGCTTCCTGCCTGTAATCCTGGCACTTTGGGAGGCTGAGGCAGGAGGATCACTTGAGGCCAGGAGTTAGAGACCAGCCTGAGCACAAGTGAGACCCCATCTCTACAAAAGATAGAAAAATTAGCCAGGCATGGTGGCACTTACCTGTAGTCCCAGCTATTTGAGAAGTGGAGGAAGAGGATCACTTGAGCCCAGGAATCTGAGGTGGCTGTCATCTATGGTGAGGCCACTGCATTGTAGCCTGGGCAACAGAGTGAGAGCCTTTCTCAAAAAAAAAAGAAAGAAAAGAAATAAGTAAGTAAATAAAGTGCAGGGGAAATTCCCCAAATTATTTCCTAATTGTTTTTAATATTGCATCACTGTCACAGTGCCATTAATAACCATGTCATCATATGTTATACATTTATTAATTTACTCATAAAACATTGACTGAATATCTTCTATGTGTTTTGAAGTAATGGACACCTTGGAGACACAAAAATTAATAAGACATAGGGTCTTCCATCAAGAATTTGACAATCCAGTGGAAGAGAGGAATATGAAAACAACTAAAATAATGAAAACAGAAATGAGGCATCCACATTTTGGATGCTTTGGGAAAGCCTGCAATATTCAAAATATTTTTCTGAATTCCCCACTGTAATTTATAAGACTAGAATTAGAACTAGAGTTTTCTGATTCCCAATATTCTAAATATACTATCAGATTCCACACTTGGCCCTCATCCCATGTTTCTTAAAAACATTTTGAAAAAGAAAATCATATTTATATCAAAGTTTAAAGTATAAAATTAAGGACTTTAAAATGATTAGAGTTTGATTTAAAATTTATTTTAAATCAAATTTTAAAATAAATTTGATCTAAATTTGAGGTATTTTAATACCTCATGCATATTTAAAATAAATCTCCCATATAAACATAAAATGTTAACTGTGATTAAATCATTTCCAAGGAGAGATACGATATCAAGAGAGGATATATCAGGGCATTGGGCTAGGTGCAATGGCTCACACCTGTAATCTTAGCACTTTGCGGGGTGGGAGGATCGCTTAAGCCCAGGAATTCGAGATCAGTCTTGGCAACATAGCAAGACTCCATCTCTACAAAAAATTAAAAAATTAGCCGGCATAATAGCATGTGACTGTTATCCCAGCTACTTGGGAGGCCAAGGTGGGAGGATTACTTGAGGCCATGAGTTCAAGGCTGAGGTGAGCTATGATCACACCACTGCACCCCAGCTTGGGTAACAGAGCAAGACCCTATCTCAAAAAAAAAAAAAAAAAAAGAAAAAGAAAACGAAAAAGAAACAGGACATTGGCCTTAGATAGGGAGAACACAGAAAGGGCTGGAGGGCTGGGCTGGGCTGGGCTGGGGAGGTGACAGTTGGCCTAGCAAAGCCAATAGCAAGAGGAGAGGCTCCACAGTAGGGGAGAATACCGGAGGAGATGACAGTGGACTTGAGAGGCAGGGCTCAAAGAGCAAGTGGAAGGAAATATGAGGCAAGAAGAGACTGGAGAGGTAGGTTGGGGTCAAATTGCAGAGGCTCTTGCAGAACACATTATGATTTTGACTTATCTTAAGAGCAGTTAAGAAGCAGATGAGGAGGTTTCATTTAAAATAGATCCTTCCAGGCCAGACGCGCTGGCTCATGCCTGTAATCCTAGCACTCTGGGAGGCTGAAGCAGGAGGATTGCTTGAGCTCAGGAGTTTGAGACCAGCTGGAGCAAGAGTGAGACTGCATCTTTAATAAAAATAGAAAAAAATTAGCCAGGCATTGTGGCACTGACCTATAGTCCCAGCTACTCGGGAGGCTGAGGCAGGAAGGTGGCTTGAGCCCAGGAGTTTGAGGATGCTGTGAGCTAGGCTGATGCCATGGCACTCTACTCAGGGCAACGAAGCGAGACTCTGTCTCAAAAATAAATAAATAAAAGAAAATAGATTCTTCTGGATGCTGAGTGAAGAGTAGAATATAGGAATAGTCAGAGTGAGAGGCAGGGGACCAGGTAGGCAGCTATGTCAGGAATCCAGCTATGAGGTGAGGATAGAAAGAAGATGGGAGAGGTCTTTAGAGGATTGGGCAATTGTTAGACCTTGAATGCGAGGAAGGGGAAGATGTGAACCAGGGCACTGGGGATTCTGAGTGCCCAGTGGATAGCGGTGTCATTCAGTGAGACATGAAGAAGCTGGGCCAGATTTGGGCATGGAGGTAAGATAAAATGAATCTTTCTTGAGTACGGTTTTGGACATGTTGACTCTGAGATGCCTTTGAAATATCCAAGTGGCAATGTCCTAAAGGGGGTTGGATAAAAGGGTCTAGATTTGCTTAGACATGAGAACTGGGTGGGAGATGGATGTTTTTGAGTCATCTGTGGGTTGGTTAGAACAGAAACAATAGGCAGGAATGAGATCATCTAGAGAGAGTCTACAGAGAAGGGTGAGAAGTGAACCTTAGAATCACCAGTGCTTCATGGTCAGGAGGGTATCGTGAGCCTGCAGATGAAACTAAACCAGACTGGCTGAGAAAGAAGGAAGAAAATCAGGACATGGCAGAGACCTGAGAGCCAATCAGGAGAGCATTTCAAAGAAACAGTGTTCGACAATGTCAGATGCTGCTGAGAGATCAAATGAGACAAGGCCTGAAAACTGCCCATACAATTTAGCATCATCGCGATGACTCAAGCCCACAGTGTTTTGATGGAATGATGAGGGTGAAAGCCGGACTGGAGGGAGTGGAGGAGTCAATGAGAGGTCAGACACTGGAGGAGAGTATAGACTACACTTTTGAAAAGTTTGACTGCGTAGGAGGAGAGAGCCAGGGCAAAAGCCTAGAGATGGGTATAGGATTGAGGGAAGTTTTTTTTTTTTTTAATGGCAGATACATGAATAGACAGAGCAAATAGGAAATCCGTAAATAGCCTCATATATATATATATATATTTAGGATATGATAAAGAGGGCATCTCAAATCTCTGAGGCTAAGATTTTTTAACAAGTGGTGTTAGGATGCCTAAATAGCAATTCAGAAACTGTAAAATTGGACCCTATACCTCACATCTTTCGTAGAAATAAATTACAAATGGATTGTATATCTAAATGTAAAAATGAAATAGTACAAGTTCTAGAAGAAATTATGTGCCAATTCCTTTATAACTTGCATATGGGGAAAGCTATTTCTGACTCAAAATCTAGAAGCAATGAAAGAAAAGATTGATAAACTTGATTATTTAAAAAAGAAGAAATTTTTGCATGGCAAAAAACACGCTATGCGAGCAAGCAAATAAACAAGCAACACCGTAAACAAAGTCAAAAGACGAATGAGATATTTGCAACATTATAGTATTGTAGATAAAGGGATCTATCTGTCTGTCTGTCTGTGTGTGTCTATTGAACAAACTGAGAGGGGGATATTGGCTAGAGAAAGAACAGAAGGGAAGATCATCAATAGTGTTAGTGTCCTGTGAACATGCTGGGACAGAGGACGGGGCATAGAAGGACAAATGGGGACTGTTATCAGCTTCTGGGCTAAGCGGAGGGAAGGAGGAGCAGGTGGTCCGAATCTGGGTCGGTTTGGATGTTTAACGGTATTAAGAAGCAAGTCAGCAGCTGAGAAGGAGAAGAGGGACATTCGAAATCACGGGGTGGAGGGAGGAGCTGCCCAGAGCCCTGCAGCCAGTACACCAGATCCTGTGGAGTGAGCGCAGTTGGTGTATTCACAAAGGAGTCATTGTGCCCCGTGCGTGACTTTTCCCTGGCAGTTGTTGAGGACTGAGTTATTTGACTTTTTATTGTCTTCTCAGGAAAAGGAGTTCCTTCTAATTTGCCTCTATCATCATGGGAACATTCCCCTACCGATCTAGGAGAAGGGAAGAGATGAAGGGACGGGCAGCAAGAAGCAGTTTAATTTGTATTACGAACACTATGTTCGACTCATTAAATTTATCAGGTAAAAGAGGAGAGCAGTGTCAGACACAGAGAGAGGCAGAGAAACTCAGAAGGTCCTGAGAGGAACGTGAGGGACGAGTGTTAGGCGGAGGCTAGTGAAAAGTTTGTCTTTTCACCTTAATTCAGAGGATGCTTTCACACTGCCTTTTGTAACTTGGTTGGGTGACGACACCCCTGCTCCGAGTACAAAGTCCTAATGCTGTTAATCTCTGAGATGGTGCCTGCCCCTCAACTGACTGTGGGTGCAGCAGGCGTCTAAACGTTGGCAGTTTGCTACTTCCTTCCTTGCCACACCCCACCGCACCCTGTGCCGTCTGCTGGTTAAATAAATACACATTAATAGTTTTCTGTTATGAATATCTCTTCATGCCCAGGGCTGGTGAGAATGGCCCCGGTTTGGTGTTTTTGGAGTTTAGGGGATGATAGATTACATGCTAAGAGAAAGAATGTGAATATGGTAAGTTCTTTTGTAAAGGGTAAAAGGTATTAGGACCTTAGGATTCTTTTTTTTTTTATTTCAGCATATTATGGGAGTACAGATGTTTAGGTTACATATATTGCCCTTGTCCCCCTACTCCCCTAAGTCTGAGTTTCAAATATGTCCATTCTTCGGGTGATGTGCATTGCACTCTTTGTGTATGCATATACCCGTCCCCTCCTCCCTCCTCCCTCCTCCCCCCTTCCCCTCTCCCTGCCCAACATCCCATAGATGTTATTCTTATATGTGCACTTACGTGTTGATCAGTTAATACCAATTTGATGGTGAGTACATGTGGTGCTTGTCTTTCCATTCTTGGCATACCTCACTTACTAGAATGCGTTCCAGCTCTGTCTAGGAGTATACAAGAGGTGCTATATCACCATTGTTTCTTAAAGCTGAATAGTACTCCATGGTATATTTATACCACCTTTTATTAATCCACGCAGGTATTGATGGACACTTGGGTTGTTTCCACATCTTTGCAATTGTGAATTGTGCTGCTATAAACATTCGTATGTAGGTGTCTTTTTCCAAGAGCGACTTTTGTTCTTTTGGGTAGATGCCCAGTAATGGGATTGCTGAATCAAATGGAAGCTCTACTTGTATCTCTTTAAGGTATCTCCACATTGCTTTCCAC
>CAUYSK010051212.1:0-14728 GCA_963575035.1 Avahi laniger | reverse complement strand
AGGATAACACAAGAGGTGCTATAGATCACCACTGTTTTTGTGGCTGCATAGAACTCCA
Organism: Avahi laniger; assembly: GCA_963575035.1. Classification (NCBI taxonomy): domain Eukaryota; kingdom Metazoa; phylum Chordata; class Mammalia; order Primates; family Indriidae; genus Avahi; species Avahi laniger. The sequence goes on along the minus strand of CAUYSK010051212.1, from coordinate 14,670 downwards.
TGGTATATGTATACCACATTTTCTTAATCCACTCATGTATTGATGGGCACTTGGGTTGGGCACATCTTTGCAATTGTGAATTGTGCTGCTATAAACATTCAAGTGTGAATGTCTTTTATATAATTTTTTTTTTTTTAGCAGAGGACATAAACAGGTGGAAAACCATACCATGCTCATGGGTCAGCAGAATCAACATTGTTAAAATGTCAATACTACCCAAAGTGATTTACAGATTCAATACAATCACTATTAAAATACCAACATAATTTTTTGCAGATCTAGAAAAAATAATTCTACACTTCGTATGGAACCAGAGAAGACCCTATATAGCAAAAGCAATCTTAAGCAAAAAGAATAAATTGGGAGTCATCAATTTACCAGACTTCAAGCTATACTCCAAGGCTATAGTAACTAAAACAGCAAGGTACTGGCACAAGAACAAAGACATAGACCAATGGAACAGAACTGAGAACACGGATATGAATTTACTTCTGAAAAGCAATGCATTTGTTCTGACAGTGGGATAAATTGCCTTTGATCTTGGATTATTATCAAAGGTCAATGTAGGTAAATTATGTTAATCATTGCTTTCATCCTAGGAGCAGTTTCTGAACCATAATCTCTCTCCTTGATGATAGAAATGAGAAAAATCATGAAAAATGGTTTTAGTCAACACAGAATAAAATGGATCAAGGATCACCTTATATTTTGTCCTATGCAGTACTTGCAATGCAAATATTTATTTTCAGAGCTTGCTGAACTATTTTTGTCTGAGGGAAAAAGAAGAAGAAGAAGGAAAAAAACTATAGGAAACAATGAGGATGCAGGGTTTCACTTGGATCCTTTGAGAAAAAGGGATTCTGCAGAAAGTAACTATCTTTTCTCCTAATTTGCTTGCTTAAACCCACTGTGCAGGCGTACACTAGTCCTTCCCTTGCCCCTGACACTTTGGGGAAGTTCCTTTTTCTTTTCTGGTCACCCCTAGATCCATTAACATTTCCCCAAATATTTTCTACACAAGAGTCTTGATTTGGAAGCTGAAATACCCAGTCCAGTGTCAGAATTATATAACTCTCTCTTCTTGTCCAATTTATTTATTTATTTATTTATTTATTTATTTATTTATTTTTAGACAGAGTCTCACTCTCTTGCCTGGGCTAGAGTGCCATGACATCAGCCTAGCTCACAGCAACCTCAAACTCCTGGGCTCAAGCGATCCTCTTGCCTCAGCCTCCCAGGTGGCTGGGACTACAGGCACGTACCACCATGCCCAGCTAATTTTTTCTGTTTTTAGTTGTTTGGCCAATTTCTTTCTATTTTTAGTAGAGACAGGGTCTCGCTCTTGCTCAGGCTGGTCTCGAACTCCTGAGCTCAAACAATCTGCCTGCCTTGGCCTCCCGGAGTGCTAGGATTACAGGCTTGAGCCACCGTGCCCAGCCTTCTTGTCCAATTTAAAATGTCTTCCTGCCCCTGTACTGGAGGGAGGGGAGCTGTTTGTACATGCTTTCTAGCTCTCCCTGCACCTCCTTGGTCTCCTTGGTAGAGGAAAAGATATTAGGGGGAAGGGCACAGCTTCCTTGGGTGATAGTAATATGTTGCATGTTTAAAGCTAATTCTTTCTCTCAAGGGTGTATGGAGAGCTCTTGTTAGTTTCTCATAGATGCACCTACTGGAGACCTCCAGCTACAACTCCCTTCATGCATTCACTGTCTCTAGTCTGCTCAATTATCTCTGATTTCTCCCTCAATCCCTGGAGAGCCAATGGTTCTTTCCTTCTTTGGGAATTATTTGCTCCATTGGACAATTCTCTGAGAACGATCTAAGATGGCCCAGACTAGCTCCTTCCTGGGTAAACAGTGTATTCTCTGTACTAAACTTTATCTTCTGACACAAAATTCTACTTCCCAACACTCCTCTAGAAACAAATTTTTGGTACCTGTACCTCAAAACCTCAAAGGAACACAGGTCAATTATTCTGGGTATTTCTCCTAAAGGTCTTTAAACACTTTTCCCTCCTGTTTGGGTAAGGCAGAAGATGTCAATCACATGCAGTACAACTCTATCCTAAAAAAAGTCTTTAAACCCAAATAAGTCTTTCTTCTCAACCTCTCCAGCCCTAAGAGGTAGATTTTAATACCTGAATTTACCTTTAAATAGATATTAAGATAATATCTCAAAATTGGAGACTATAATTTGAGGATATCCTAAGCCAACTGAGGAAGCAAAGCACCTTTGCTTTCCTTTACTCTCAGGCTTTGGGACCTTTACCCTAAATTAAATAGAAAGAGCCCCATTTTGCCAACCTATTTTACATTGATATAGCACCTAGTTGTCCCTTGTGCTGCAAGTTGGAGAACACAACCAATTATTCCCTGAGTTAGACCATTGCTTAGGAGTAATTAGGATGAAAATATCAGAGTTGATGCCATGTGCATTCCAATCAATTCTTAAGTAAGACCAATCTGCCTCCCCATGACACTGGACTCAATTAAACTTCCACAATAGGTGGCTTGGATACCTCTGGGGGTAATAGAAACATAAGGAGAAAGCAAACCTAGAGAGGATGTGAACCCATCCAAGGGTGGATGCAAATGGAATCAGCTTGTGACTATCTAAATTATATATTTAGCATCTAGCATGTAGTTGGCATACACTTGTAGTTTTCATCTCTTCCCTATTGAACCTCACTTTTCCATTAAATAAAACAATACCAAAAATTTACTCATTTCTCCACAGATGAGTAATTCTGAAGAGAAAAGTCACAAGACAATGCATGTGGTTTTGCAAAAGCATTGCATAATCTCTTTGTGTTTGTGCATGTATGTCACTCAGAAATATTCTATAAAACTAATTACCAAATAGAATGGATTAAGAACTAACTTTGAAAATAGGGTTAAATTTACATCTACATCCAGGCTTGGAGGAATGTATAGAAGATAATAGTTTCATTTAACACAAGAAAAATAAGACTAAAGTAGTTACAGGTTTTACCCAAAGTCACACAAATCAGAGGCAGAGAGATTAGCAGGTTTTAACCAGGTCTCTTCACTTTTGCACTAGATAAAACACTAAGGGAAGAATGATGAGAAGTCCTGTTCCCCAACTTTTAGAGAAAGGCCAGGAGTTAGAGTTGATGCCCTGCCCTGGTGACCATGTTCATTCTTCACAGACTTTGCTATACATTAAGACACTTGTGAGCATAATTCCTTACTGAAAGACAATGATGCAATCTGTTCTCATCAAAGAAAGAAATGGAAGATTGCCAGGGATTTGTACATAATTCAGGATATAGTACAACATTTTTCAGGCCTCCTCAGTAATCCCATTTTACTTATAAACAGTTCATAAGAGGAATATTTATGGCCCTTCGACCTCTCCCACTGGCCCTGAAATAAATTGAATTTCCAACCAAATCCATTTACAAGGAGAGAGCTATTCATTCTAATAAAACCACATGATAAGTACATTAGGTAAGGAAAAAATCTTTTGATGAATAGAAATATTATACACACAGGAGGGGGCAGAAGCCCCAGTGAAAGTTGAGCTTGACTCTTTCTGATCTCACTTTTCTTAATTTTCCCATCTCAAAGCATGGCGATACCACAAATAGGCTGCTCTAGAGTTACGCAAGTTCAATTAACCAACAGGCCCAACCTCAGCCTCTATGGGACTTGGGACATGAGGTGATGTATGAAGAAGAAAAATACCACAGACGCTTTAAAAGGAACTTCAACTTCTAATCTATATATTTGTAGCCCTAGCACTATAATTATTAATAACATGGAGGAAATAACAAAAGGTATGTAATATAATATTTACTTTTGAGAAGTGTTTTATCTGTTTGGAGAGAAAATACCAGTACATGCAATGTAGATCATTACAAAACTGAACATGATAGGAAGTTAAAAACAGACTGTCAACTATCAGAGTAATTTGGTCAAGGTCAAATGAACTTCCCCGTGACATAGCAGGTGAGAAAAATGTGAATTCAAACTTTTGGAGGAAGTATGGAATGATCTTGGAAATTGAGAAGGAGTAAAGAAGAAGGTATTAATAATTACACCCTTGTTCTTGACTTAAAAGAGTTAATGAATAGTGATGACATTCACTGAGAGGTGGACCACAGAATGAGAATGAGGAGAAAATATGATGGGTTAATTTCCATGCACTGAGTTGGTATGTCCTGCAAGACATTCAAAAAAGAAAAGTCCAGCAGCATCCTACTAACACAGAGTCCAGTAGGGATATATGCACTGGGTGCAAAGAACTCGAAATTGCTAGGAAATTGGAGTTAGCTCTGAAGTCCTAGCTCTTTGCTTTCCTTCCAGATTGTACAGGTTTACAGTCCCTTGTGATTGCACCACACTCTAACCTTGCTTTTAAAGAAAGATGTGTTATACTTAACACATACAGAATAAATATAGCAATAACTTAAATATGTGATTGCTTTAGGAAAGACATTCCCAATTTCTAACCTAATTGTCAGATAATCTGTAACTGGCTCCTCAGACTCATTTTTTATCTACTTTTGGTAACACTTCCTGAATACAGTTCCTGAAAAGAATCAAAATCAGTTTTCTGTAAACTAGGTAACAGATAAACTTGAATTCTCCACCCTGCTAATGTCAAAAAAAATATTCTTCAAGATTCCGTTTATTGTGCCTGCTGAATTGGGAGCTGTCAAGCTCTGGAACTAGGGTTGTTCATTCAAATATTTCTGCTGGGTGAGCCACAGATAGCATTGAAAGCAGGAAAATATGGGTTTGGTAACTGCAATACTGTTGAATAAGAAATAAGGAAAAAGGGATATAAATAAAACAGAGACAGGCAACACATACACACACACACACACACACACACACACACATACACACACAAAGATTTCAGCCCTCGGTGACTATGTCATAAACAGACACGAAAGGTTCCAACTGAGCTTGGAGAACACAAGGAGATGAAATTATACATCAGTCCAAAGATGGGACTACAAGAGTACTTCTCTAGAAGAAGCAGTTATTTCTCTATTTTACATAAAAGTTCCCTAATTTTCCTTTGTGCCTGAAACCAAAACCAATTTCTTTGCTTAACAGCAAAATGAGAGAGCAAGTCTAAATCTATTCTGATGAGAATTAGAAAATTCCAGTTTTTCTCAACAAATATAAGCAGTTAATAAACTAGACCAAGCAAAAAGAATAGGAAAAAAATTAAGCATCCTAATAAACTTCAACATATAAGAAATAGATAGAGAATAAGATGCCCACAAATGTATTCCAGAGGGAGATAAAAGAACCTAACTGAATTTAGAATTATAAACTGCAGGAAATAAGAAGGCTTAAGGACCTGAGTTTAATTGATGGATGAGAGTGCTATGTGATTAAATTATTTTGTATATAATTAATGCAACAAGACTGTGATTCTGTGTGCAATAGAGAAAAGGATGAGCTTGGAGGATTGAGTGTGCATAGAAGGACAAGTTGAATTTCTCTGATCTCAATAGGCAAAGGCCACAGGAAAGAAGAAAAACAGGAGTTCCTGTGTCTGGGGACATCAGAGGAAAGTTTTTTACTTAGATACTTAGATATAAAGAAAGTTTCAAGAAGAATATTTATGATAATGTGTAAAATCTGTGGATTTTTGACAACTGGAAAGTTAAGACCCTAGCCCAATAAATCTGTAATATAATCAGTGCCAAGGAAGACGGGAAATGTCAGTACTGCAGTGCTAGAACTGAGAGAGACCCTTGACCGCAACCAAGCCTCATGAAGATGGGCAGGAACTATGCCGGGAAAGTGGATGGACCTTGATTCATTTCCTAATGGTGAGAGGAGGAGGCCATTTGTCAAGGCAGAATGCTCAGCTGTGGGTTGATGTGTTCTTTCAAAAGGTTTTCATAAAGGTTTAAGCAACATAACCCTGTATTCTGGGGAAGGGGATGGACTCATTGAATTTGGATACCCATTTTTGTCCCCACTCAGTAATATCATATAGAGTAGAAGAATAAAGGGACAGGTAAAGTGACCTTGTGAGTAAGAAGGGTATTCAAAACATTTCACAGCTGGTAAACCATGGACCCCAACCAATCAGAAGGAGCCAACTGAATGCACATGAGCTGTAAATAGCTGCTACAGCCATGTTAGTACCAGCAGAATTTCCACCTGTCTGTGATTGATTTGCTCTTCAAGGTCATCATTACTGGACGGCACTGTTGATAAGTTTCTAGAGTGCTGTGAAAGGGCTTCTGCTTCTAAGAAAGCTAATTCATATCTGCTGCCATATTATTTACTCTATTAGAATCCTTTTTAACCTTTATGTTAATAAGATGGCACAAGAATATAATTCTTCCCAGCTCAATGACAGCAAACGTGAATCCAAGTCCTGCCAAGTAGGTCTCTAAAACTTAATTATTTCTTATTTTCTCACTTGCATTGACTTTACCACTGGTGTTACTCTCCTGGACTTTTCTGCCCATATCCAACTGACTTTTCTAATTACATTTCCCATCTTTTCCATCTATCCTTCACACTGTCACCAGAAACAGTGCTGAAATTATTGATCTCCATAAAAATAAATAATAACTATTCATTCCCTACAAAAAAAGATACACATTTTTCCCTACGGTACTCGAACTTATAAAAAATTAATTCCAATGTCCTGTACTTCTGTGTCCTTTCTTGCTGCTCCATTGTCCCTCGCCCCTACCACCCCATTGTTTTCCCAAGTCAAGGGCTGGATAAGTCCTAGCTCTCCATAGACTACTTCACTCATGTGGTCATGTAATCCCAGTGTCGGCTTGCATCTCCCTGCCCTCAGATGTTGTAGAAGGTTGATTACAGTTCTCAATTATTGACTGCTGTATTTTGTGAAACATTCATACTTTTCTGCAGCACTGATTATCAAGTTTGGCTGCGAGACTCATTTGTCCAATAAAATGTGAGCAGAAGTAACACTTCTTTGCAAAAGCTTAGAGAGCTCCTACACCACTCTTTTTCTGTTGCCATGAGAACAGCATGTCCCAGCCAGTGGCTGCTTCCTTAGCTTAGATAACACAATGAAGCTGTGTGGTCAGGGCTGCAGTGGACCCACACACCCAACGTGAAACATGAGCTAAATTACTTCTGCATATTACTTAGCCAAAGGTAACTGATGCAGAGATCTGGTTAATAAGTCCCCAGTGCCAAATCCAGGGCTGTGGCAATTCAAAGTCCTCCCTGAGGCATCATATTCCACTTCCTTTTACATACTTCTTTCTACCTTCACTTCAATGGTACTATCTGAGTTTTGACCCATAAAAAAAAAAAAAAAAAAAAACTACACTCAAAATAAAGCCCCTTCATAGTTCTCTGTAAAAAATTTAATCATTCTAAGTAGCTCATGAGTTTGGTAACATTCAGGAAAATTTGAATGGCTGAAAGATTGTATCACATCTCACAGTGCCCAGTCTTCTGTTAACACACTGTCTCAGCTCCTAATATTCCACTGTTCTCTAAAACCTTGCAGCAATCCATGATCCTCTCCACCTGCTACTCGTGCTCCCCTGGAGAGGTAGGTCAGCAGCAAGCTCCTGTCCTGTCTCTGTCTTGGAACAGTTCTACCAGGGCAGCCTGTTTTCCCTAGACCTGTTCCTACCATATATTCAAACCAAAATTGCGTTTTCTGTGAAATCATATTTTAATGCTATCACAACTGACATCCAACCTCAGGAGATTGTATCTAACATACTATTGGACTTTCCAATTGCAAAAGCACTTTCATGTTCACTGTTTTATTGTGTCACCTCTATTTTGCCTTCAACCTCTATGAAGGCAGGTGCCACAACTCATATGTATCCTTAAGTCTATAGTTCTTAGCACAGTGCCTGACACATGGCGAGCACTCGGTCAGTATCTGTGGGTGAATAATGAATGAATAAATGAACATAGCTATTAAGAAACATGCCAAGGATCATATATCTTATAAGAAACAGAACCAGGACTCCAGCTCATGGCTCAGATTCCAGTTCCAATGGCCTTACTCCACTCCACTGTGCCAGAGACCTACCACCTTCTTACCATGAACGTGTAAACAGAGGCAGAGTGAGCACAGTTTGATGATTTTAAAGAGAGGGTTACAGTGCTAGACAGGTAATGGACTAACAAATGTTAAAATTTCTTCCAATTGGACATTTTAATGAGAAATCTAAGAGTACTCTGATACTACCGGTATCTGTGAAAGGGAATTCTTCCTTTAGAACATTGTGTTTGCAGGTATGAAACTGTGGATGTAGACCACATGGATTTAGAACACCTGGATTTTCCAGAGGGACAATCTAGATCAAAACGTCAATGTCATAAATTCTGCCAGCAAACGCTATCTTCCTCATTCTGAAATGACAAATGATAAGTTGTTTCTGTCTGCTAAATAATTCATTCTCTTCCGTGTTTGCAAATTTATAAACACAAGAGGATTTACACCTTTATAATCACACTAAATGCTCCATTTTGAAGCCTGGAGTCAGTTTTTATAAATTCACAGATTTGTTATTCCCTCATCACTGCTGTCAGAGGAAGAGAATCATTATCCTCCCCTAGAAACATATCATTTGCAGTAAGGCGACCTGTATAAAGTTTTGGCTCACTACGTATTGATTGTGTGACCTGGGGCAAGGCACACAAGTTTCAGGTTTGTGTGATCTCTAAAGTAGGAGTAATAATAAACACCAGTGAGTAGTGAGGATCAAATGAGATAAGATGGTGGCTTTCAAACTGTATTTTATGGAGCCCCTGGGGTGGAAAGAGGTCAGGCAAGAGAAGCCAAGGCCCTCCCCATCCTCCGCTGCTTTGTCCAGAGAAAGCCAGCCTTTAAGCTTGCAGATCTCAGCTTCAGGCCTTCAAATTGTCAGCTCAATTATGTGGCTACCACACGAATACGAATGCTTCCTCACAATTGTGCAATGCTATATAGTTCACGGAGCACATCTGTATACATTATCTATATCTAATCCTTACCATGATATGAGAAAATTGTCTTTCCCACCCGGAAGCTGAAAGACTGAGGCCCTAAAAGATTGTGACTTGGGGTGGTTCCCAAGATGAATCAGCAGCTGCCCCTAGCCAGACTGTTTTGCTCTTCCTGCAGCTCTGGGCAGCCTTCATCTTCCTGTTTTCTCCCATCACAAGATACCATCTTTAATTTGAAAACTGTTTGCCATTTCAGATGACCTATGTTCTCACAATAAACATGCCACATTCTCATTTTTCTTCAAAGAATGATACTTCTGGTTTATCTTAAAGAGAAGGTGAAAGCATTGATTCAAAATCTGATAGAATTTATAGCTTAGCCCATGTTTCTATTCCTAAGGCCATAAAGAACACATTGTCCTCAGACCACAGTGATAGTCATCCCAGTCCCAGAACAGCCCATTGGGAGGGACAATTGTCCCTAGATAGAAATAACAAATGTATCAGCAACAAGCGTTGTCTCATTTTCCAGCTAATTATACTTTCCTCCAATGCGAGAGAAGCAGCTATCTGAAGTTTTTGTTGTTGCTGGTAACATGTTCTGTCCCTCTCCCTCTTAATCCCAAATGCCTGTCCATGGGATATATTAAGACATTTTATATACTCATTGGATTTATTAATTTATTCATTTATTAAATATGCAGTAAGCACCTACCTTATGTTTGACTTGGAGCTAGGCATTGTGAATACTGAATACACACAAAGCACTTACTGCCATCCAGATGTTTGCAGTCTTGCTGGGGGGAACTGACCTGTATAAATACAGAGCAGAAAGAGATAAATATCTTGAGAGGTACAAAGAGTTCTGGAAATTCAGTGAGAAAAGACCACTTTTGACCTAGGTTATCAGCAGCAGTTCCTGGGATAAGAAGCAACTGATGCTGTAAGTGAATGAATAGATGGGATCTCACCAGGAGAAAGTGGGGAAGAGCCTGACCGTGATGAAAGGAATGACAAGGCCAAGAGGACAGTCTGAGAAACTTGGAAGAAGCAAAATGTAACAGCAAACAACTATCACTATGTAGAGTCAGGAACTCTGGGTTTCTATTGAGTTCCAACCTCAATTTAAATATTTCTAATCTTTTTCCACAGGGAGGTTTCCAATGACCAAAGTATATATAGAAAAAATTTTAAACGTACCTCCAATGTTAGTTATGAAAAAGTATAACATGAAGACACTATAGGTTGAGACCCAAAAGCTTGAAAGACTACCAGCGCCAAACTCACATTTTTACATCCCCAATTATTTTTAAAATAGTTGAAATAACCATATTTTAGCCATATATGGCCTCCCTACTTTGTATACTCTGCAAAACATACTTGACACTTGTCACCCTTATAGTTATAAGACCCCAACTTTCTACTGCCCTTTGGAACTCTCTGACCCAGAGACTCCCTCCTAGAGACTCCTTCCCTGCTTCTAATCCCCCTTTCTGACCTTTCTCTGCCCCAGGGTTTCCCTTGCCTTCCCTATGTTCTAGATGGAGGCCCCCATGCCGTAATCCTCTGGATGGTCTCATACTGTGAGTGATTTCCCCTTTCATGAAAGTACTGGCCATTAAATTTGTTGCATGTTATTGCTTTTCATGGTCATATCTTTTAACTTGATCAGTCTCCAAATCTCTTATAACCCCCCTACACAGACTACCCGAGGCTCTAAGTCAAAAACTCTGAAAGACCAGGAATAAATTATTGTTAGGCTAAGACTTTATAAAGTTCACCTTGGGAGAGTCCCTGATTGATTAAAGTAGTAATTAATTGCTATCACTATCTGCCTAGTTAAAAGGAGGGTGAGTCCATTCTGGAAAAAACATAGCCTCTAAATAGTTTCATTTATAATTTCTGTCATTCAATCAAAAATGATTAAACATACCAAAAGAAAGAAAATGCCTTTTATCTCTAGGAATTAGAATAGTACTACAATTTCCCTGGAATAATCAAAAACAACAATGAAATAAAATTGAAGATCCAGAAATAGACATATATGTATAAAAATAATTTATGATAAATCATGCCCAATGAGCAAAAGATGGATTATTTAATAAATTATATTTGAATAAAAGTGATATATTAGGAGAAAAAAGAGGTGAATCTCTATATCATACCTTATATAAAATGAATTCCTGTCATTTGCAGCAACATGGATGGTAATGGATGTCATTATGTTAAGAGAAATAAGCCAGGCACAGAATGTCAAAGAGCCCATGTTTTCACTTACATGTGGGAGCTACAGAAGTTGATCTCATAGAGGTAAGAGAATAGAGTGACAGTTATCAGAAGCTGGGAAGGATGGGGGGATAAAGGGACGTTGCTTAATGGGTAGAAACATACAGTTAGAGAGAAGGACAAGTCCTGGTGTTCAATAGCACAATACAGTGACTACAGGTAACAACGATTTATTGTATATTTCAAAATAGCTAGAAAAGAAGATCTGAAATGTTCGCAGCACAAAGAAATGATAAGTGTTTGAGGTGATGGATATCCTAAATATCCTGATTTGATCATTGCACATTGCATGCATATATTAAAATATGTGTACTCCATAAATATGTACAATTATAGCCATTCATAAAATAAATTTTTAAAAAGAATGACTTAGCTTCAAAGTACTCCATTCAAATTAATAAAACTTTAAACATACTCTGAAGGAAAATAAACCAAGCTATAAAGTAATTTGTCTAACAGAATCCATGTATATGTATGTTTGGGTACTTATGGATATACATGCATAGGCATACCTAAATGAATTAAAAAGCACTGTTAAAAGTGATAACTCCCAAAGATAAGTGAGAAATAGGGAGCTAGGAGCTGCAGAATACATAAAAGTGACTTTTGATTTTTATTCTCATGTGTATATATTCATCAACCATTTTATAGTGAAGATTGCTTTCTTAAGAATATGAAAAATACAATTCAAAAAGGAACTCTGATTTCATGGTAAAATAACAGACAATATTATAAAACATATATGCCTGTTCAGTGAGCATGGAAAATATTCTTTGCCTTAACTAAAAACAAAAGAAACGTAAAATAAGACAAAACAAATGTTGACACCTGCCAAAGTATCATAACTGACTTAAATATTGTTAAATATGAAATATCATTCAAGTAATCATATTTAATAGGTTCTCTCATACCCTTTTTGTGAGTATGGATAGGTACAGAATTTCTGGGAAGTAATTTGAAAAATATGTATCAAGATCCTGTCTTTGAATGAGTGCTTTCAAGTTTGTGGAAATAATCTAAAATGCAGGAAAAAAATTTACAGATATTTTTAGCCATAATTTAAGAGAGTGAAACACTGAAAACACTTTGATGAGTAACAATAAAGGAATGGCTAAATATCTAAGCTACGTTCCAAGTGTTGGCACAATACATTCACAAGGGACGTCTGAATCAACTAAGACAATGCTTATGCCAAGAACTTAGGTGGAAATGCCATTAAATTGCACATGCAAAATGATTTGAACAATATAAAAATATGCAGCTATACCATATACTTCTAAAAATAAACAAACACTTAGAAAAATGACCAGAAAGAAATATAAAATGATGACAAAGGTAATTGTTCTGACTTGTTGGTGAGTTTTAAGCAATGGGTTTTGAATGAGTTATTTTCATTTTCTATTTATATATCTCTACAGTCTGCCAAGTACACAAAACAGATTAAAAAAAAAAAAAACTCCTAGCTTATCTCCTAGAGCTTACATTCTAATTGGGAAGAAAAATATTAAAAATGATTGAATGTTGTACAATATATAACATATCAGATAGCAATAAATCTATAAGATGTATTGTGACCAAAAGACACACACACACACACACACACACACATACATATATTTTTAAAGATACTGATTACCAAGGAGTGAGGGCTAGTCCAGCAGCTTCTGGAGCCCACCTTACAGAATGTTTAAGAAGACAAATCTCTCCTGCCACCCCTGACCCCCACAGGTCTGCGTGCTTTATACTCTAATATAAATCCCCCAATGAACTATCAACTCATTAGGTTTTCCAGGGACCTTTCCAGTTTTAGCTCTTGAAAGTCCTGTGTCCCAGGAAAAGTCCTGTGTTCTCAGTCCTGGGTAAACCAGGACAGTTTATCACCCAACAAGTTTACAAAACCATGTATTCACTCTGATGTCTATTGATTTTCAACAAGGCTGTAACCAACGAAACCGTTGCTGCCTTTACAAGCTGTGCTTAATGGTCAGAGCATCTCCTTCTGGGTGTCGTGTTTCAAATTAGAATAACCCCTTCACAAGTCACAGGGAATAAGAACTGAGATGTCTCCATGGTATAAATGAAAACTTAGCACAATGATATACATTGGATTGGCACCATTCGGAGTTACTAGAATAATCTCACATACCTCTCACGTTATCCCCAGGTTTTTCTCCTGAATGCTGGATAAAATATGTCCCACTTCTGGTTGGTATTCTCTCTCCTGAAAAGTTTCTGGCATCGTCTATTTCTATGCCTCTGTTGTAGTGATTGCCATTTTTTGAGCATAGATAGCAGATGACCAGGGGCCAAGATTTTTCACGCATATTATCTTGTTTATTTTAAACACAGTCCTGCAAGGTATATATTGTAACTATTTTACAGATATGTTAACTGACCTTCAGAAGGTTATGTAATTTGTACAGGGCCCAGCAGCCAGCAAGCGCCAAGGCAGAGAGGGGAACAATGGTTTGCCTGACAGCATAGTTCAGTTTCTTAATAACTTATCTGAAAATTTACTTTAAAAACTTTGTGAGTCATCAAACATAAAATTGGGGTTTTAAAAGTGATTAATTCTTATAACCTCTAGTTTTTCTTTTAAATACCCCTTTTCATTCTGAGCTGAATAGATTTAAATCATATGACCTAAAATGATTTAAATTAGAGGAACTATGCATTCATTTCATCCAGGCACACAAATGTCTGTCTGCTATACATTGCTCTCTAAATAGAAATTGCTCTAGATAAAAAAAAATTAATAGCTGAAATAATTATATAGTTTCTAGGTGAATCACACTGCAAATTTTAGTCTTTGGGAAGATTCCATATTTCTGGTTATCTGCTCTAAAATGGTTTCCAGCTACCCGCTTATGTCCTTGGTAAAATTACAGCCCATTATTAACTCATTTTTTTTTTTTTACTCAATGCAGTTGATTTATTTATTCATCAAGGCTACAGTTAAAGTTCAGGCTAATACCAAAGATATATATATATCTTTTTTAAGTTCCATTCTGGTAATTTTATTTTATTATTTTTATTATTTATTTATTTATGTTTTATCTCAGAGTATTATGGGGGTACAAATGCATTGGTCACATAAATTTCCTTTGCACCATCCAAGTCAAAGCTACAAGCATGCCCATCCCCAGACAGTGCGTACTGCATTTATTAGGTGTGAATTTTCCCAACCCCTCCTCTTCCCTCCCACCTGTCCAATCCCCAAGGAATGTTACTTCCATATGTGCAAATAAGTGTTCGTTGATTAGTGTTTGTTTTTTTCATTCTTGTGATACTTCACTTAGTAGAATGGACTCCAGCTCCATCCAGGATAATACAAGAGGTGTTAGTTCACCATTTTTGTTTATATTGGGGCCTTTAATAGCCCAGTTAGGCATTTAACTAGATAACACTCTGGGAAAAGACTGAATTTAAACCAAAAGATCTGTCGATTCAA
>CAUYSK010051210.1:0-13762 GCA_963575035.1 Avahi laniger | reverse complement strand
CCCAAGGATTCAACCAAGAGGCTCCTGGAATTGATAAATGAATTCAGTAAAGTCTCAGGATACAAAAACAATACACACAAATCAGAGGCTTTCATATACGTCAACAGCAGTCATACCGAGAATCAAATCCCAGACTTAATTCCCTTGACAATAGCAACAATAAAAATAAAGCACCTAGGAATATATTTAACTAAGGAGGTAAAAGACTTCTACTGGAAGAACTATGAAGCACTGAGGAAGGAAATAGCAGAGGACATAAACAGGTGGAAAACCATACCGTGCTCGTGGGTCGGCAGAATCAACATCGTTAAAATGTCTGTACTACCCAAAGTGATCTACAGAGTCAATGTAGCTCACTTTTCTACCAGTGTTTGCTCGTTAACAGAGAAGGTTTTGTTCTCTCGGTAGAGAAAGCATGATGCCGAGTCCGAATACGGCCGTTTTAAGGAAAGAAAGCGACGGCTGCCGGGCTAGAAGGATGCCCAGCAGGGCCAAAGGCGCAGGACAGGACCCGGCCGCAGGCGCCGCTCGGAGCTTCTGCGCGCGCCGGCCGGGTGGGAGCGGTAGGGACCCGGCTCATTAGGCATGCGACGGCCGCGGGCGCTGATTGGCGGTTGGGACGGCGAGGGGGGTTAGGGGCGGGGTCTCACGGAGAAGGAACTGGCAGAAAGGCTTGGAAGCAGGAGGAGGGGTGAACACCTGGGGCTGCAGGACGGCGGGTGCTGATTGGAGGTAGTGGCGGGGGCGGGGTGCTAGTGGGTGGGGCGGAGGACGCTGATTGGCAAAGGTGATGGTGGGTGGGGATGGGCGGAGCGACGAGCGCTGATTGGCGGCAGAGACTGGGCCGGGTGGGGCTGCTCAGAGCTGGTACTGACAGGGAAGGAGGAGGGGAGGAGCTAGCGCCTGGGGCGGTGGAGCGGCGAGCGGTGATTGGCGACAGCGGCGGCGGGCGGGGCAGGGAGGCGCGCGCTGGTTGGCGGTAGTGGCGGGGGCGTGGCGTGGCGGGGCTGCAGCTGCCGGTGCTCGCAGCCGGGAGGAGGAGGCGGAGGCGGAGTGAGCGCCTGGGGCTCCGGCGCCGTGGCCCGCGCGGCCTGCCCTTTGTGCCCGCAGCCCGCGCCCCATGCCCATGGCCGCCGCGCCGGGCTCGCCAGCCGCACGCGCCCTCCCGCGGCCCTGAGCCCGCGCCTGGGATGCGCCGGGGATGCGCGTGCCCCGGGCCTGCGGCTGCTCCGGGCTGGGCGCGGGGCGATGGACTTGAGCATGAAGAAGTTCGCCGTGCGCAGGTTCTTCTCCGTGTACCTGCGCAAGAAGTCGCGCTCCAAGAGCTCCAGCCTGAGCCGGCTCGAGGTAAATGCCCTCGCCCGACCCGCGCAGGAGGCCGGGCTGCTGCGCCCTGGGCGGGAGTCGGCGGAGGATGCCGCGGGTCCCCGCGCCCCGCCTTGGTGTCGCTGGGCTGTGACCCGGAGACCCAAGTCAGTGAGCTGAAGTTATCCGAGAGCTGCTCCGGTTTCCCTAGAATTGAACAAAAAAGGCTCCCCGCGTTATTGTCGGGACTTGGTCTTGATTGGACGGTCCGTGGGAGCCGTCCTACCTGCCTACCCTGAGGAATTGCTGTCCCGTTTGCCAGCACGGGTGTGGGCGGGTACCCTGCGCCCACCTGGGTGCTGGGGCGGGAGGCAGTTCCGTCTGCACGGCCGGACTGCGCTCGGTGTCGGGCGCTTGGTGTGGGGCGCATGGAGTGGGGCACACGGAGTGGGGAGCTTGGTGTGGGGCGCTCGGCGCCGGCACCTCCAAAGTCCGGGGTAGCAGCGCCGCCCACGCGCCCTTCGCCGCAGGTATCCATCAGGATCACGTCGGCCGGGCCCAGACGGGCAGGTACTGCCTTGTCAGGCTGGGCGTCAGTGTGTTTGAAGTCGGTGTAGAACTGACAAAAGAGAAGGAAAAGGCAGCAGCACAGTCAGTGCTCTGGCCAGCGTGACACGCTGCTCGGCGGCGAAGTGCCTGATGCAATATCCCCGCAGCTCCGCTTGGTACGGATTTGTCCTGAAAACCCAGGGGACTCCGAAAATCCTGTCCTTTCAGCCTGTCCCTCACCTTGGCGTCTTAGGGTTTCCAAAAGTCATCTGTGGATGGTTGGTATTTTTTATTTACCAGTCAAGTCTTACTCTCTTAATCCCGGTGTCCAAATCACGTTGTTGAATCTATAGATGACAAAACCATGAAACATGTCTAAGTGAAAAAGAGCTGTTCTGATGGGAGGCTGCTGATGTGACCTAGAGATTTCGTCTGGCACTGCCTTGCCTTTGCCCCAAGGCTGGCACCGTGGGGCTTTGGTTGGTTTGCTTCTACTGGAGTGGTCTCACATATTTCATCTTGGGTTTCTTTGTCCCAGTTGCTGTGACATTGGACACGGGAACGGGTTCTGTGACTATGAAGACATCTTTAAGCAAAGCTCAAGGGTAGACACAGAGCAGTGGAGAATTACTTCTTTAAAAAGTTTCAGTTGTGGCATCACAAAATCAGAATTGAAAGTACTAGGTCGGATCTCTGTGGCTGGCTGCCAGGCTGGATCCTGAGGGTGAAATGCATGTTTTAAACAAATAAAAAAAACTGTTAATCCAGTAATGGAGGAGGGCTTGCTTTCAGCCTAACACCGAGAGAAATTAAGCATAAGTTCAGTGAGACAAATCGTTCTCCTGGGGCACCCACACTTTAAAAATCTGAAGTTGACAAGGTCAGAAACCCAGAACAGTGTGTACCTTTATCCCAGATATGTTCTCATTGTCTATTTCATCGCCATGCATGGTTTATTAGACAGCTCCTTGTCTCCTTTCATTTACTGTCCTTGCCAAGAAGAGGCACACATGTGAGCAAACTCCAGGCATTGTTCAGGAAGAGAAGCGCTAGATGCTGCTGACCCGTGGGAGTTCGGGGATGCTGTGTGGGACAGGCTCACGTCGGGGTGAAGGTTCAGCAAGGACAGTGGGCTGTGGAAGTGCCTCCAACAAAAACAGTGGGAAGCAGCTGGGGGTGGGGATCAAAACGAGGCTTCCTGGATGTGGAAACAAAATTTCTGGAAAACACACGTAAACCATCGGATATGCAGAAGGTCAAACAGACTAAAAAGAAATGTCATCTATCAGCAAGTAATCAATGAACACTTGCTGTGTGCCAGATCCCGTGCAGGGGTGCAGACAGCAAGGCTGATGAAGGCGGTCCACACCAGCACAATGCTCTGCACTTTACAAATGCACTCACCAGCTTTCTGTCACTTGATGCTTGTGAAAATCTGGGGAGCACGTTTTACTATGTTTATCCTATTGTTAAAGGGGAAAAAAACCCTGAGAAATGGAGGGTCTTGTTAAAAGCTTACCAGGAATTCATTCTGTAAATGTTTATGGAGAACGTGCTCTGGGTTCTGGCTTCTTTGGGCCCTGCACATCCAAAAGATGCAACACGTGGAAGTCCTGGCCCTATAGTGCGTCTACCTAGTAGGGAATATATTAAATGTTTTACTCTGTATTCCTCCCCAGCTACCGTCCCATATTTCCTGGAGAAGCCTGTTCGTTTATATAGTCACAGCCCTTTATAGGCCAAGAGACTCTCATCAAAAAATGCAAAACTTAGCTGGGGAGGTCTGTCACTAGAATGAGATTGAGAGAGAGGACCTAAAGCCCTGAGCTCAGCTGTGAATTTCCTCTGTTGGTACAAATGAAAAAAATAACTCGTTTTATAAAAAGAAACCTTTTAAAACTGTTTTCATGAAATCTATATTTTATAATATACATAGAGACTTTGAAAAATTTTGTTATTTTTGAGTCTAGTGACACAAATGGGAAATTAACAGTAGTTACTTTGAGTTTAAAACAGTATCATCTTTATTAAAAGGCTTTCAGGGAGAGACTCAGTCCTAATGTTTTCACACTTGCTTTTAAAATTAATTTTACATCTAGAACCCAACATTTGGTAAACCCTAAGTGATGCAGAAGCCAGTTATTGAGTCATATATAGAAACAGTTTATCAGTTATAGCTTAAAATGAAATTCACTCATTTCATCCTACAGCATGGAACCCAGTGAGATGGCCATGCAATTGACTCTGACAACTGCAATTTCAGGAGTTTCTAAAGGTAAACTGGATATCTTGCATAGACTTCAGTGGGCATGCCCCAGAGGGTGTCAGGCCTGTGAGACCCTCGCCCAGAAGAAAGCTGTGATTTTAGGGCACTGGTAACATTGCCCAAGTACCTGCTGCAAGGGGTGACCATCGCCTCATTCAACAGCGTATTTTACTAATGAGGAAAGGAGGCCAGGAAGGCAAAATGACGTGCCTGTGCTCAGCACCCAACATGTTTTAGAGGAGGGCGTTACTGCGAGAGCAGGTGCGGCCTGTTATGGATCCTGCCAGTTCACGGGCGTGGCTGGGGGAGCTCACACGTGTTAGATGAGGCATGATGCGAGGGGGCTGTTGTTCTAATTTTTAAAAGGAAATTTCTCTGGGACATTTTGGAATGTGCTCCATAACCTAAAATTATTCTAAAAAACTTTCCTGAAAGTTAGAAAATTCCAGGTGAATTTGATCAACTGCACTTGTTTGAATTCTCACTTCCTTTCGTTAGCAAGGCAGTTAGCCTCCTTAAACCTTCTTTTTCTTCACTGTAAAATAGAAATGATAATAGTTTCTACCTCATAGGATTAACGGAGGATTCCTGAGTTAACCATATGTAAAAGCTTAACTTGGAGCCTGGATGATAAAATCGCTCAATAATTGTTAGCAGTTGATATTTCCTGGGTATTGATGTTTGTCCTGTTCAACGTCTACCAGTTCCGGCCGCGCCTGAGATTGCCCTGTGGCCTGTAGGACTCATGGCTTGTGTTGTCTTGGTGGGAAACTCTCTGCCTGGTGGCAGATCGTTCCAGCATCCTTCCTGGGCACCACAGGGAAGAGAAGGCCGGAGGTCAGTGCTCCCAGGATGTGTTCCAAGCTGTTTCATATGATAGGACTGGCCCTGTTGACTACAACGAGCTACCGTCGTCTGGCTGGGACAGGGATATCCTCTTCCTCACCTTGCGCATCTGTCCTGTGGGTCAGTGCACTTACCAGTGAATGCAGTACCCACGTGGGGCGCCTGCTCTGAGCTCAGATGGCTTTGAAAGCAGGGGAGGCTCCCTCATCAGCATCCCATCTTTGCAGAATTTCAGGTCTCCTGCGCTGGAAGGAATCCTCCTCCCGACCCATGCGGCCTTCCTGTTTGCCGGGAGAGCCTCAAAAGGTGGGATGTGCAAGCTTCCAAGCTTGCTTTCTGTCCCCTCTAGGAAGGAATATAGGTTTTACACTAATTAAAAGTGATACTATTTATTCAAGGTAAGATATCAACCAATTTGCTAACAGGTATCAATATGCAAAGTTGGTTCATTTAGGGAGCAGTCATTTAGTTTGGGGTTGCCAAACCAGAGGGTTCTCTTTGATGACTATTATTTGGGCCATTTGAGATGTCACCAACATCTCTACCGAAAACACTGACAGTGAATGAAGAGGACAAAATTCGAGCTCTTAACTGGGATATTGATAGTATGAGCTGTTGAGTGAAGGAAGAATTTCATTTCATTTGTCTATTTGCTCAATTGTTCACACACTCAGAACAGTTTTAGCACATACCGTGTGTATTATGCTAAATAATTCGATATAAAAATAGGATTCCTGCCCTCTCTTAACATCTAGTAATAGAGGCAAATGAGTCAAAGGAAGCGTGCTATTAGGGTGTAAGTCCTGTGAACGTGTTAATATTAGCAGCATTGGATTTAAATGGCCTAATTAGATCAATTGTCGATTTATTTCTATTCCCAGTGGTCACAGATAGTTGGCAGTTATCTGTGTGCACATGTGGATATATTTTGCCCACCCCTTTTTAAGGAGCACATGGTAGGCTAGTAAAGTAAATGCTAAAGAACTCTTAGCAGACGTTGGGAGCAATGTTGGCTCATCGTGGATGAAGGGAAAGCTTCCTGGAGAGTTCACCATTCAGGCTTATTCTTGGTGCTTGCTTGGAAGGTGAAGTGCTTCTAGATCTTGGGCAGTTTCCAGGAAATCCATTTCTAATTACAATAATTTTCAGGTACTCTGAATAAATGCACCCAAAGAAATTAGAGAAGACCATAATAAATCTTAGTAAATATTCAATTTGCACATCATTTATACTTTATTCTGTTTTAAAGACACTAAACCTAGTTCCTTGTTTGTGGTTTCTGTTTCCCTGACATGCCTTATTTTTGCAATTTCATTACATGCTTTCTCTGTTTACATCCAAAAAAACTCTCCAAAGTATTCTTGCTTATTCAAAACTAAAAATATTGAGATTTTTCTCCTTTCCCTTTCTTTGCCCGTGCCTGTCCGTAAGCCTGCGTGCTGTCTTCTGCCCCACCCTCAAGGCAGCAATGACTGGTCTATTTTTCCCGCATTTAGAAGTACAAGAATGAATGGAAGCATCCTGAATAAGAAAGGGGACATCTGTCCTCATCATCTGACTTACCAAGTACCTGGGATTTCACCGTTTCTTGCACGTGGGGTGAATAATTTCTTAGATGTGGCAAATTACTAAGTGGTGGGAGAAACATACAGGGACCATCTGAGGTGCTTCCAGGGCCACTGGCCATTGGGGGGAGGGGTTTTAGCTTAAAGATGGCGGGACCGTCCAGGTGAGCCAGTGTCGTGCTGCCGGTGGAAAGTGCCCCTCTGACGAGGGGGAAGCAAGAGTTGCTCCTGTGTGACGTGGGATGGGCGACCAGTAGTTTAGCCTGAAATACCCCATCTCTTGTGCTGCGAAGTCCTGTGCTTGTTCAATGAGCAAGGCTAGTGTAAGACTAGAGGCATTTCTAGAATGCTCTGCTTTTATTTCTGATTATACTGAATTCTGTTTTGTTGCATTTTTTTCCCAGCATCCTATGTTTGCTGATATATTTTCACTGGTAAAAGCTATTAAATTGAACTCAAATAAGTAAAAATTATCAACAAATAGGCTGTTAAGCTACAGTGTGATTTAATCAAGCAAATGGATCAGACACAAATATTTTCCGTATGAAATGCTGTTAATCATATCTGATTTGCAGCTGTGGGAGAAGCCGCTCCTGCTGCCTGCTAGCTGAGGCGACAGCATGGTGCTGCAGCTATGATTAAGCACAGGGACCTACACAGCGGGCTGTGGAGAGTCAGCGTTGGGTAACCACACGCCTGTGATTTATGACCAAGCCGGCAGGCACCAGTGTTTCAGACCAGCAAGATGAGCACCTGTCGTTGTGCGGTCATTTGCGCCTGTTTCCTGAGATCCGCTGGAGGCCACGCCCGGTACCTGCTGAGCCGAGAGCCCTGCCTGCTTCCAGCCAGCACCTCCTCCAGCAGTCGGTGTGTCCCTGTGAGGCCTGCCCGGGCTGGGCGGGCTGCTCTCACGCCCCTACCCATGGAGCTGGTATTCTGCACCCGCGGAGCCAGGCAGTGTCCCGGTGACCCCTTCCTCTCCTGCCACTGGGTCCCGCCCTGCACAATTCTCCTGCCAGGGACCTGCCCGCACCTTCTCCCAGCCTCCTCGCACGCCCCTCAAGCTCTTGCTCTCTGCCTCACCAAACCACTTAATCCTTTTGAGCGCCTATCTCCCCCGCGACAAAACAGGGTAACCCTACAATAACAGCTCTCCTGAAGTTACTGAATGCGGGAGAACTGCAGCGTGCCTTGTCGGGAGAGCATTTGCACTTGGCCGTCGGCGAGTTGCACACAGCTGGACCCTCTCTGTGCGGCTTCTGGCTACGTTCCGGGGAAACGCCTTTCCCTCCCTGCCGGCCTCCTCCCGCACCCTTTCTGTACGCACCTGTCCCAGATTAGGGTGATCACCGTGAAGCTGGCTTTTCCTAGGTTGTAGCTATGTTGATGTTACTTAGAATCATAGTTTAATCTTCAATGCTGTCATTTTAAACGTAATTCACGGAAACCGCCGCTCTGGTAAAATAAAAGCAAGTCCCTGCTGTTTCCGGCGTGGCTCCGTGAGCCTCGCGAGGGCCAGAGGGGCTGCAGGGCGGTGTCGGGAGAAGGGCTGAGGAGCTGCAGGAATAATGCAGCTTTTTAGGGAAAATAATTATTTCTTCTTTTGGCTACTCTATCTCTTCTTTATGAAATTAGTAAGACGCATAAAATGGATCAAAGAGAAGGCTTGAATTTCGATGCGTGAATCAATCAAGTCTTCGTAGAATCCAACCCAACATGGAAGTGAATACAAATGTTCAGCCTAATGGGCTTGGCCGGAGCTCCTGTGCGCAGTTTCCAGTGTGCTCTCAGTGGTCCTGAGCGTGTGGGCCTCTGTCTCCGGGTCTTCGTCAGCATGTCGCACTATGGAGTTGAGGTTCCTGACAGCGGAACTCCAGCAGCCAATGCAGAAAATGAGCCCGGTGTGTTAAAATGAACTGGCCACGGTTATTTCGTACGTGCTCATGTCGGAGGGAGAGAGGAGGGCAGCTTGACAGTTTCTGCCCCGGGGTATGGCGTGGTCGCCCCGTCTGTAACACTGTGGATTTTAAAAGGTGCACCGAATCACGTGTCCTCCAGCACAGCCAGGCTGCCCGTTCCCTCCGCTGCCTGGGGAAGAACACAGTGTCTGTCAGTCTGGGCACCTCGATGCTTTGGTGCCCATTTGTGAATTTGTAGAAAACCTTCTTGAACCAATATGTGGTCTGTGAAGCTAAAAACGCTAGTGCAGATCTGGAAGGAGCTGCAGGCTGGGCTCCGGATTGCTCCGTACCCAGGGAAGCCACGAGCAGTTGCTGGGACCCCTGCCCTTCGCCCTTGTGTGGATGTGCCCTGGGCAGCGTACGTCTTCTGGGTCAGTACGTGCAAAGTCCTGGGAGGTCTTTCAGGAAATTTTGTCTTTGGTCTTAACCATGGACTGAATATTTATGCTATGCCTAGAAATTATCTGTAGGACTCGGGCTTAGAAGGTAAAATGTAGGAAAACGAGGGTGATGACCCGAGGCCGGGAGGAGGGGTGGTTGAGACCACGTCAGTCAGGTAACTGTGAAGCGGTGACAGAACCGCATGGCAACAGGAGGTGGCGCTGGCGTTGGGCTGTTTACGAACTGGTACTATGGTCTGACATTCTAAATTTTCCATAGGGAAAACGTACAATCCACACTCACGGTATAGCTGATACAGTGTCATCTTGCAATAAGAATTGTGGGGAAAAACCCAAACTACTTTGCTCACTCTTTTAAACTTTTAAAAGCAATAAAAATGTCTTAAAAGGTTGAGAAACTATCAACATTTTAAAAACAAATATAGAGATTTCTAAATGTATTAATGCTAGTAATTTTAAAAAATAGGAAAACAATAAAAGTTAAGCAGGAATTTTAATAACTGGCGCTTACAGAAGAAGAGGTTGAATTCTAGGAAGACGGCTTTTGTAGCATCTCCAGTTTTGATTTCTAATCAGATTTAAAAGCTTTTGAACTCCTGGTGCTGATTATTTGTGATAAATAATTTTATTTTAAAGTTTATAAGCCGGTGATTGCCGGTTTCTCTCACAGATTCTCTCTGCACCTGGCCCTGTGGGCCGCCGGCTTGGTTCTTCCTCCCTGCTCATTTATCCTCATTGATCCTCTCCCTCTTGGGTTCCTCTGAACCTGCCATTAGGGTCCCACCACACCCCGCGGTTAGGGTCCTGGAGCACCTGCAATCAGGGACTGACGTGCATCTCCCCTCAGGAACCTTGGTGGGACTGGGCTAGGTCAGTATTGTGGCTCCTGCCAGGCACCTCCCACCCTATCCAACACCACAGCAGGACTCACTGCCCATGTGTGAGCCCCTCGTCTGGGTGAAGGGCCACAACCCATGCGTGGTGACCAGCTCTTCTCCCCAGCCAGCCTGAACCCTGCTTGCGGCTCAGGCCAGGCAGAGGCAGGGCTGTGGTGACAGCTGACCTCTGGCTCCCGTGTGGGGCGGGGCAGAAGGTGGATACCCGCGCTCGGCCTGTCCGAGGGCTGCTCCTGGGCACGGGGGCTCGAGGTGTTAAGATGACATTGGATGCGATCGTTAGACGTCTACGTGGCATCCCAGGGCCTGGTCCAGCCTGCGAGGGGCGTGGAGAGCTCAGCTGCAATCAGTATTCACTCCGTAAACCTTCACCGAGCATCCTGCTACAGGGGGCCGGAGGAAGAAGTAGCTCCTTTCCTCATGGAATTTACATCCTAGTGGGGAAGAGAGAAGGAAAATAAAGTTTGTGTAGAAAGTGTGGCGATCTCAAATAATAAGTGCAAGGGGGAAAATCGTGCGGCACGAGCAGGTAGCTGTGGGGATGGAGCGGGACCGAGTTTGGTGGGCGGGAGGCCCTGGGGCAGGGCCTGAGGGTCTGTGTCCTGAGCTGAGTGAGCTGTGGCCCCACCACGCTCCAGCCGCGGGTCAGCGTGGGCAGGGCTGTGGAAGCCCAGGGCCCTCGGGCCTGGTGCGTGGCCCGTCCCCCTGATGGATTCACACGGGCAGCGATGGAATCAGACCTCAGTTTACAA
The DNA here is from genome assembly GCA_963575035.1 of Avahi laniger. Lineage (NCBI taxonomy): Eukaryota > Metazoa > Chordata > Mammalia > Primates > Indriidae > Avahi > Avahi laniger. The sequence goes on along the minus strand of CAUYSK010051210.1, from coordinate 3,221 downwards.
GGGCCCCTCGGCTAGTGTGTGGGAACAAGGCCTTAGGGAGGCAGGAGAAGGAGCTGGGAGATGAACTCGCAAGCTCTTGTAGCTGCCCGTTCGACACCAGGGTGGACAGGCCTCGCCGATGGCCTGGACCGGGTGTGTTTGCAAGAAAAAATCAAGGATAAGCCCTAGATCTGTCCCCGCTGAGCTACCCGACACAGGGAGGCACAGTCTGAGGAGGGACGAGTGGTGGGGGCGTGGGCGGGGAGGGTACAGGGGCTCTGCCCTGCACATGTTCGATCTGAGACACCTTCAGACAGGGACTTGCTTTGCAAGTTAAAGCAATGGATAAAATTGTTTATGAAAAAGCTCCACGTTTCCTGTTACACCGCAATCTGCGCACTACGCTGAAATCTTGACTTCAGGCAGCGCCGCTGCTGCTCGCAGCTCCTGCACGGTGCGCTACAAATCAGGCGATTTGTTAAACGCGGTGTCGGAAGCATTAGTGTAGAACTGGAGATGCCACTTCAAGTGAAGGATTCCAGGTAGCGGCCGACATGGTTTGGGACTGGAATCTCTCCTGATCACTAAATCAGACTTCCCCTCCAACTTAGAAAATTCAGGCACGTGCTTTTCACCGAAGGCTTGAAATATTGGGAAAGGTCCCGAAAAGTTAATACAAACGTGTGGCTCCATTTCCTCTGGCTGAGCTCTGTCTGGGAGCCTGGGAAACACTGTGCAAACACTTATCTTTTAAACAATAATTGTGGGGAAGGAGTGGAGGCGAAAGAAGGCCACGGCGGTTGCAGCCAGCAGAGCCAGAGGCGGGAGGACAGATGCACAGGAGATAGAGGCAGAGGCTGGAATTGGGAAGACTTGGTAGTGGCCACTTAGGAAAATGTGTCCCACTGTAGGAAGAAATGCAGCTATAAAGTGATGCCGCCCTAACCCAGCGCATTTTCCTCCGCGAGCGTGGGAGGCAGCATACGCCCAGGCAGCGCGATAAATGCAGCCCACCGGCTCCGCAAGGTAGCTTCCAACCTCGGTGGACAGACAGGATTAGCCACCATCGGTGGGGATGCTGGGGGCAGGACTCAGGCACAGAGCCCAGCATTTCTGCCTCCCGCAGCCTGGCCTGTAGCTGAGGGAGAGAGAAGAGCCCCTGGGCGCAAGCCTGTGATGGATGCCACACATGTATAGGAGCCGCTGTGTGTTATAACTCTGCCCAGGTGACCCGGAGCCATATCACGTCTTCTCCCAGGGAAGAGCTACGAATTCAGAATTTCCCCAGCGCAGCAATTGCAAGGCAGATAAACGTCTGTCAGTGGACCACTGAGATGCCAGAAATGATACAGTCACCATTTAATTTCTTCCCTCACACCTGCCCACGCCACACCTGCGGCAAGGCTGAGCTCCCCCAGCAGGGATCTCTCTGCAAGTCGAGTTCCCTCCTACTGCCCGGGTCTGCATGCTGAGACTGCTGGGCACAGCCCTTTCTTCCAAGTGTTGAAAGACTAATGAAACATTAGAGGAAAAAGAAAAAAGAGGCCTTGGAAAGGGACGGTGGAGAGAATATCGGATGCTCAACTGATCCTCGTGTTTCTTCAGTGGAGTTAGAGGATAAGGCAGCCAGAGAAGCCAAGACTACTATGTTTTTACAGAATGTTTTTGTATTTAAGTGTATTTAAGTGACTTCAGGGAGATCCATATTCTGTGTGTGCGCACACTACGCATGGCATTTTCCTGGCCACAGAGATGAGCTCAGAGTTGAGAGCATGTTCACAGACGGTCCAAATACTAAATCGGATGAAGCTCGAGACCGCTGGGCAATGGCTGTGGGCCTGGCGTCCTGACTTGCAGGTTTGCAGCCATCTGTGACCATAAAGCTAAGGACGGAGCCAACACCCAGAGGAGGGCACAGCCAAGAAATCTTAGAGATCTGAGATCGGCTCAGCCCAAGCCTGAGGTCTGTATTTCTCTGGACATCTTAGTTACACGATCCAAACAATTCTCCTTATCGTTTAAGCCAGTTTGATTTGGATTTTCCTTTATGCAAATAAAGGCACCCTGACACACTCATTTACCCCATTAACTCTTTATAAGAACCCTAGAAAAGTGAGTATTATTACTCCTTTTCCTAGAGGAGGAAACTGAATACAATGTTACAAGGTCCCCAGTGAAGAGCAGGATAGGCTCTGCATGGTGGGGTGTACCAATGAGGCGGAACAGACGCTCCGCGGTAGCTGCAGTTGATATTTTCTCTGAGGCTGGACGTGGACCCAGTGATGTGTTTATGTTATTGGTTCGTTAGAGTGAATGGGCACACGGCGCATAGTTAACAGCCTTGGGGATGTTGATGGGATTCTGCTAAATGGCTACATATGAAAAATATGGGCATGTCTTAATAAGATGCATATTTGGAAAATACAATAATTTTAAATTTATGTTTCAAAACATAGTAGAAACCCTTTTTCAGATTTACCAGTTTAGTTGATATGGTAAACTGGGAAAATTAAGATTAAATTTCTTTCATTCATTGAAAAAGAAGTGTGTTGCTTGCAATCTTTTATGCTTTTGGGGTGTTGAGTGGGTCTATCTAAGGATGCTTTTGTTTCTTTTCTGCCTACTTTTCTTTCTCATAATAATCTCCCAGGCTAAAATCCAGAATAGGTAGATGATAATTTAAAGGAGCAGGATTCAAAAAAGGTAGGAATGTATTGATTTTAGGAAAAGCGTTTTATTTATTACATTCAGCCTTCCAGCTTTTAAAAGTATTCAGTTATAACTCTGTATAAGAAATGTGTATGCATATATTCTTTCATAGTGTATATTTCATGACAACACTGTATCATTGTTTCCTTGACCATTCCTTTCCATATGCTTTTGTGTCCAACGTATGCCACGGGCTAGAGTGAGTGCCGTGGCGTCAGCCTAGCTCACAGCAACCTCAGACTCCTGGGCTCAAGCGATCCTACTGCCTCAGCCTCTCGAGTAGCTGGGACTACAGGCATGTGCCACTATGCCCGGCTAATTTTTTCTATATATTTTTAGCTGTCCAATTAATTTCTTTCTAATTTTAGTAGAGACAGGGTCTCGCTCTTGCTCAGGCTGGTTTCGAACTCCTGAGCTCAAACAATCTGCCCGCCTCGGCCTCCCAGAGAGCTAGGATTACAGGCGTGAGCCGCCACGCCCGGCCGCCTACACTAACTTTTAACTGTAGTGATCATATTTTGACAAATTGCTAC
>CAUYSK010051207.1:0-43648 GCA_963575035.1 Avahi laniger | reverse complement strand
AAAGGCAAGCTACACAGTGGGAGAAGATATTTACAACATATAACCAGCAAAGGACTTGTCAGAGTATATTTTAAAAATTTCTACAAATTAATAAAACAGATTATTCAATGCATAAATGGCTCATATTTGTCAATTATACCTCAATAAAGCTGGAAAAATAAAAATCAGAAAATTTTTGAAAATGGTCAGGAAACATAAACAGGTATGTCAACAAATAAGATCTTCAAATGATTGGGAAACACAATGTGCTCAGTCTTATTAATAGGGCACAGCAAACTAAAACTGCAATATGATACCACTAAGTAACTTCTAGAATGTTCAAAATTAAAGAGACAGAGAATGTTAAGTGCAGTGAGGATGTAAAAAATGGGGACTCTTACACACTCTTGGTAGAAGTATAATTAATAACATACTTTGAAAAAAATCATTTACTAAAGCTAAATATGCATATATCTTAAAATCTAACAATTCCACTCTGAAGTCTACACCCAACATAGAGCATACATGTGAACCAGTAGAAAGCTCATATCTGCATTATTCATAACCGTTCCAAACTGGAAACAACTCAAATGTCCAGACAATAAAATGGATAAATACATATGCATATTCATATACTGGAATGTTATATGGTCATAACAATGAATAAAACAACATAGATGAATCAAAGGTAAAGTTTGAATAAAATAAGTGAGACATATGGACTAGAATTTATATAAAATTCAAACTGTACAAAACTAAACTAATTAGAGACACCACTTAGAAAATTATAAGAAAAGCAAAGATATTAGTATCCTAAAAGTTAGGACAATTGTTACCTTTGGTGGGGAGAGAGGGAGTTATAATTGTGAAGGGTACATGGAAGCTCTGGGCTGCTAGATAAGTTCTATTTCTTCACCTGGGAAATGGTCACACAATGTTTTCTTTATAACAATATAACGAATATAATAATTCATTAAGTCACACATTTACGGTTTATGTACTTTTCTGGGGACATGTATTATATTTAATAATATTAACGTATATGAAAGAGAAATATATTTTACATTCCCTTAGATATATCCTATCATGGTTAAGTTCTATATGCAACTGAAATAAAAATTCCATGAACTAATACTCATTCTTTCTACATGCAATCTCCTCTGATATATTCTCTTTTCTCCTATTCTATTCTCTTCTGTTTCATCTTACTCCATTAAAACAAAGGCTGGCCATAAACCATTAAATTGATTTAATCATTCACAGTTTGAAAAACATTCATCTAGACCGTTAAAAACCTCTTGCAATTTCTGTGTAGCGATTGGAAATTCCAGGTTGGGATCAGAAATGACCATCTTTCTACAGCGGGGTTTCTCGGCATCAGCACTATTGACATTTTGGGTTGAAAAATTCTTTGTCGTAGGGAACTTTCCTGTACATTATAAAACAATTAGCAGTGTCCCTGGACTCTACCCATTAGATGCCAGTAGTACCCACCCACCCCTTCCAGCCGCAGCAACCAAAAATATCTACAGACCTTGCCTAGAAGACAAAATCGCCCCCACTGAGAACCAATGTTTTAAAAAGTCTTTAACTTTCTAAACTAGGTTATGCTTTATGAAGAATCCTTAAGTTAGCATTTCTCAAACCTATTAGAATCACCTGAATATTCTGTTTGAGAACTAGGTTAGAAATTTGCCCTTTTAAACAAAGACTCCAGTGATTCTGATTCAGGTGTTTCCAAGGATCACACTTTGAGAAACTTTGTCCTAAGATGACAGCAATCCTAAATGAAAACCCCCTCGGAGATATCAGAATGCTCCGGACAGATTAGATTCCAAGAGACAGCTCAATGTATTGAGAACATAATAAGTATTTACTGGGTGAGAAATAATGTAAAATATCCAACAGTGCTTTATGGAGCAAATCTAGGACAAACACTAGCGAAATCACAGCACTAAGATCTTTTCTTTGTGTCATTGTTCTGTCACGTGTTTGGAGCTGACAAGGGAGGTGTTGGGGACCTGTGGAACCCGAGTCCGACCTTCCTGAGTCCATGATATTCCTGAAGCCGACATTCAGGAATGAAGCAGAATTTCCAGCAAAGTCTCTGCTCTGGTGGTGCCAATTAACTTCATGCCTGATAGCGAAGCTGAAATGCCTCCCCACACTTCAGATTTTTTTTTCTTCCCAGTTAATTGTTCTTCCTAAATTGAATGATCTATTTTTGGAACTAAAAGAGATGCAGTGTAGAGAGAAAGGAACTGACAAAGCCCAAGGCAGAGAAGGGAGGTAGACAGAGGAAATGCAGGAAGGAGAGGGGCATACTCTCTGCCTCCGTCTTCCTCGTGACCAACGCACACAGTGAAAAGGAAGGGCGTGGTTTCTTCCGGGGAGCAGGTGGATGAGACATCAGGGGAAGGAGATTTTGTTCATGAGACAACAAACACATGAAATGAAAAAAAATGTAAAATTCTGGAAATGGTTGTAACCTGGAGCCTGGGTCTTAAATTCCACTGGGCTTTCCCTTGAAGCTCTCTAGTGAGCCCACATGTTCACATCGTTGAATCAGAAGATGAGAAAACTCGCTCCTTTACTGAATTTCTTCATATGAATTTATTTGAAAAGCACCATGGCCTTGGTCCTGAAAATGTGGGAAAGTCTCATGGATGTGATTTGGAGACTATTTAGCAGGACTTCTGATGCGTTTAGGCCACATGCACGTCTGATGAAGCATATATACACACAGATGTGTGCATTTTTAATGAACTCGGAACTGTAAGTAATGTCCACCTTAGCCAGATTCATTAGCTATTATCAAAAACGTGTTTGAAAAAAGAGTCAGCAAATATCATCCCTAACTACCAGCGTGGCTATCAGCTTCTCACACTTTGTCGCTTCTGTAAATAGTGCTTTTGCTAACTCCAGTGAGTTCTTCTGATCCTCCTTCAGACTGAACATCATGCTCAAAGCTTTGGAGCATGCCTACACTCGCCATTTCTGCCACTTCTGTTCTCCAGGCATTTCCATTGCAGTTACATTTTTAAAAGACCCTCTTTTGTGCTTTTAAATGTTCAGCAAAACTACAAGGCAGAACACACATCATTTTCTTCAAAACACATAAACATTTTGGCCTGCAAAGGAGACTACACCAAAGACAGCCAGCTCAACTTTAAAATACAAGAGTAAAACAGAAATCTTTCAAACTCCCATAAGACCATGCCATTCTTTTTACCCCTCACTGGATATTTTAACAATACATGTAGTTCACTCCTAAAATGATTCAATTAAGGAGAGGAAGAGGCTTCAAACGACTATGTACACATGCCTTTCCCTGCCATGAGGTGTCAAGAGAGGAGCTCCTGCCTGCCCATCGTATCATTTTTCCCATTTCCTTGCCATTTTAATCTTAGCGTCATGTGGATAGCACATCCATATTTTTCTGTGTGTCTGAGCATTTGATTGCCAACCACTCTAATAGCATCAGGGTGGTGGAGAATGGAACATGGGGAAAGAGAAAGATCTTGAGAGTGACAGCTTTCAACCAAACCTATGGAAATCCTTTTTGCCATGTTATAACACAAAAGTTGTAGGATTGGGAGATCGTTACTTTCTTCCTCACATATGTAAATGTTCAGGCTGATCAAACTAATCTCTGTATGATCCTAGATGTTATTTTCCAAACCCAAACTCTGGCAGGCAAAGATAAGGTCCTATATTGTACTGATAAAAAATGTGGGCTTCCCAGCTAACATGCCTGGATTCAAATTCTGACTCCATCTGGATTTGTGCAATTTTAGGAAAACTGAGTGACCTTGAGCCAATGATAACCTCTTTTTTTTTTTTTTTTTTTTTTTTTTGAGACAAAGCCTCACTCTTTTTGCCTGGTGTCAGCCTAGCTCACAGCAACCTCAAACTCCTGGGCTCAAGAGATCCTTCTGCCTCAGCCTCCCGAGTAGCTGGGACTACAGACATGTGCCACCATGCCCGGCTAATTTTTTCTATGTATTTTTAGTTGTCCGATTAATTTCTTTCTAATTTTAGTAGAGACAGGGTCTTGCTCTTGCTTAGGCCGGTCTCGAACTCTTGACCTTGAGCGATCCGCCCGTCTCAGCTTCCCAGAATGCTAGGATTACATGCATGAGCCACCACGCCCGGCCTATACCTATTTTTTTTAACTTGAAGATTAATAGATTCTTTAGGGGGTCATTAAAAATTATTTCCTTATAGGCTAGAAATGACTTTTTATTCCCAAGTCCAGGAAACTTCAAATTATGTGATTATGCTAATGTATATGTATGCGATTAACAATGTGCTTACTTATCTGTCTACTAAACAAACTAACTCCCTAGAAGACAGGAGGTGAGCTTTCTTCTCCCTGTCTCTAGTGCATAGCACAGCTCCTGACACATAGTGGAAAGAATTAATTGAATAAATAAATGTTGTGAACATTTAGGTATATTCAATAAAAATCAGTTTGTTAGATTTGTAAAAAATTAGTAGAATAAATTAATGAAAAAAGTAGTGAGACCTTTAATATGGGCACATTAGGGTTCATTTAAGGCTTGGTATTTAGTTGCAAGGATGTCTTTGTCTGCATTATTCCTTAAAGCCTAGATTTTCATTGTTACAGGTCCTCTCCAAATATTTTCCATCCCCTCAATGCTCAGCTCAAATGTTAGCTCTATTCTTCCCTGATCTTCCCAACCGTAAAGTGGGAATTTCTCCTTCTTTGAATACCTTTTGCTCTTTGTATTACTTTTGTGATAATTACCAACATATCAATGAATCTAACATACAGTTCTGGATTGCTGCTAACAGTGAACTCATTTTATTATAAACTCAAGATTGTAAATTTCTTGTATACCACACAGATCTATTTAACTTACTTTCATATTCTGTGTCTCCCCAAACACCGTGTTTTGATCTAGGTTAGTGATGACTATATGTTTTCTGACTAAATATCATCTAGTTATATTTGTTCTGTTACCCAACTGCAGCCTAGGCAATTGCACCTATAACACTGCATCTAAATGAAAGATGTTTTGGATTTGAAGAGCGCTTAAGTTTACTACTACTCTTTGATATTCTAAAGATTGTCATGTATGTTACATGGGATTCTTATGTCTTGAAGTCTACTTTATTTTCTTTGATATGAATTTTGCCAGAATCAACTGGAGATCCATAGAGCAAAGTTTTACATTCCAATCTGGAAATTTAGGCAATGTGTCTTTAATGTTTGATAGTATAACTGAAAACTGAGTTTCTTACAACTAGGTGAATGTCTTCAACTTGCCTTATTGATTGAGTTTCCTGATGTTTATACTGATATTTTGGTATACCACAGACTTGGTATACAACCTAAATTATGCTTTTCCTCTTCCCTGAAGCTCTTACCTAGCTAGTCTAAGCTAAAATGATAGGTTGGGGGATGAGAGGAATAATATATAAAGAGCACACATTCTGTTTGCTGACAACGTGGTATTATATATAAAACTTCTGAAGACTCCACCAAAATAGTGTTAGAACTCATAAACTAATTCAGTAAACTTACAGGATACAAATTGACTTACAAAAATCAATAGTATTTCCATACACTAACAATGAACTATCTGAAAAAGAAATTAAGAAAACTATCACATTTATAATGGCATCAGAAAAAATAGAAGGAAATTTAACCAAGTGAAAGATGCGTATACTGAAAACTACAAACATTGATGAAGGAAATTGAAAATGACACAAATAAATGGAAAGGTCTCCTGTGTCATGCATTGAAAAAATCAACACTGTTAAAATGTCCATACTATCCATATTAATCTTCAGATTCAATGAAATCTGAAATTCAATCAAAATTCCAATGCCATTCTTAACAGAAACAGAAAAAAACCACCCTAGACCGGGCACGGTGGCTCACACCTGTAATACTAGCACTCTGGAGGGCCGAGGCTGAAGGATCGTTTGAGCTCAGGAGTTCGAGACCAGCCTGAGCAAGAGTGAGACCCCATCTCTACTAAAAATAGAAAGATACTAGCTGGACAACTAAAAATACATAGAAAAAATTAGCCGGGCATGGTGGTGCATGCCTGTAGTTCCAGCTACTCGGGAGGCTGAAGTAGGAGGATCGCTTGAACCCAGGACTTTGAGGTTGCCGTGAGGTAGGCTGATGCCACGGCACTCTGGCCCAGGCAACAGAATGAGACTCTGTCTCAATAAAACAAACAAAAAAAACCTCTAAAATTTGTATGAAACCACAAAAGACCCCAAATAGCCAAGTAATCCAACTAAAAAGAACAAAGCTGTAGGCACTGTACTACTGGATTTTTTTTTGTTTGTTTTTAGACAGAGTCTCACTGCGTTACCCAGGCTAGAGTGCCGTGGCATCATCCTAGCTCACAGCAACTTCAAACTCCTGGGCTCAAGAGATCCTCTTGCCTCAGCCTCCTGAGTAGCTGGGACTACAGGCATGCACCACCATGCCCGACTAATTTTTTCTATATATTTTTAGTTGTCCAATTAATTTCTTTCTAATTTTAGTAGAGACGGAGTCTCGCTCTTGCTCAGGCTGATCTCAAACTCCTGACCTCAAACAATCCGCCCGCCTTGGCCTCCCAGAGAGCCAGGATTACAGGCGTGAGCCACCACGCCTGGCCTGTACTACTGGATTTTAAAATATAATACAAATATGCGGTAATCAAAACAACATGATACTGACATAAAAACAGACATGTCAACCAATGGAATAGGACAGAGAGCTGAGAGATAAACACACACATCTATGGTCGATTGATTTTCAACAAAGCTGACAAGAACACACAATGGGGACAGTCTCTTGAATAAATGGTGTTGGGAAAACTGGATAGTAACATGAATAAGAATTAAAATGGACCCTTATCTTATCCCTCATAAAATAATCAACTCAAAATGGATTAGAGACTTAAATGTAACACCTGAAACTACTAGAAGAGAGCATAGGGGAAAAATCTCCATGGCATTGGTCCATAAATTTTCACATAAATTCTGGAGTCAGATGGATTTGAGTGCAAACTCTTGGTCAACCACTTACTAGCTGTGAGATAATGGGCAACCTATAAATCTCTAGATGCTTCAACTTTCAAATGTTTAAAATGGAAATAAGCCAGTACTTAATTCACGGAGTTCTTATGAGGATTAAATGAGAAAATTTATGTAAAAATTTATGGACCAATGCCATGAAGATTTTCCATTGCTCCACGGCAGTGATTTCTGGGATATGAGCCCAAAAACACAAGCAACAAAAGCAAAAATGCAAACAGGATTGTATGAAACTGAAAAGCTTCTGCACAGCAAAGGAAACAATAGAATCAGTAGACAATCTACAGATTGGGAGAAATTATTTGCAAGTCATACATTGAATAAAGGACTAATATCCAAAATATACAAGGAACTCAAGCAACTGTATACAAGAAAATAAACAACCCTATAAAAATGAGCAAAGGACCATTTCTCAAATAAAGACATACAAATGGTCAAGAAATATATGAAAAAATGTTCAATAGAGCATTTTCAATAGAGAAATGCAAATTAAAACCACATTGAGATATCACCTCATACCACTTAGATTGACTATTATCAAAAAGATAAAAGATAACAAGTTTTTGATGATGTGGAGTAAAGGAAACCCTTGTACGCTCTTGGTATTGTAAATTAGTACAGCCATCTTGGAAAACTAACAATAGATCTACCATATGATCCAGCAATCCCATCTCTGGGTATATATTCAAAGGAATTAAAATCAGAGATGTCTGTACTCCCATGTTTATTGGAGCATTATTCACAATAGCCAAGACATAGAAACAACCTAAGGGTCCATTAATGGATGAATGTTTTTTTTAAAAAATAATTTGATACATATACACAATGAAATACTAGTCAGGCATTAAAAATAAGAAATTTTGTCACTTGTGACAACATGGATGAACCTAAAGGACATTATGTTAAGTGAAACAAGCCAGGCCTAGAGACAGAAAAATACCATATGATCTTACTTATATGTAGAATCTTGAAAAGTTAAACTCATAGAAGTAGAATGTAAAAAGTAGAATTGTGGTTACCAGAGACCAGGGGTGGAGGGGGACAAGGAAAAGGGAGACATTCGCCAACAGGTACAAAATCTTGGTTAGATAGGAGGAATAAATTCTGGTGATTTATTGCACAGCGTGGTGACTACAGTTAATAATAATGTATTATGTATTTCTAAATAGCTAAAAGAGAGGATTTTAAATGCTCTCACCACAAGGAAAAGACAAATATTTGAGGTGATGGATATGCTAATTAGTCTGATTTGATCATTCCACATATATTGCAACATCACATTGTACCCCATAAATGTATGTAATTATCATTTGTCAATTAAAAGTAAAATAGAACTTAAAAAGAAGAACACAATTCTGGAGCTAGATAGATTTGAGTGCAAATTCTTGGTCGACAACTTACTAGCTGTGTGATAGTGGGCAACCTATAAATCTCTAGATGCTTCAACTTTCAAACGTCTAAAATGGAGATAAATCAGTACTTAATTCATGGAATTCTTATGAGGATTAAATGAGAAAATTTATGTAAAGAGCACAGGATAATACCTGTCACTGTTTAAGTGTCCAATAATTATTTGCTATTATCTTAGTCAATTTTAAGAAGAGTTGAAGGTTGAGAATGAAAGTTTATGGAGTGGCTGTCACCTGCACGAGGCACATGCAAAGATGAACTCATTTGAACTTTTATTACTGGAGGAAAAACAATCCACTTCCTGTGGGTTTTCATAACAGTTATCCTCCTTGGAAATGTAAAAATCCTGTACTATTGCAATAACATTTTTTAACAGACAAAAGCTCTTCATTAAAGTTTGTATCCCTATAATATCCTGGATTGGCTTTCTGCTTAAAAAATATTATTTTCAACTAAGGAATGAAATTTGAATTTGCATATGTTGGCATTGCTGCTAAAAAAATTTCTTTCACAGTCCACAACCGCAATACATGAAAAGGGATTCTCTGTTACAAGAGGCACGTGCCTCATGACCTCGCTCCTCATCACCTCATTGCTCTTTTGAATTTTTAGAGAAACTCTCATATGTATAATATTAACTTACTTACATTTAGAAATTTTTTTTCCTTAAAAGTTTCAAAGTTTCACATCTTGAAAGTTTAAAGACTGGAAAGACTTTGTTTAGGACTGGCTGAAGACCAGCTCTACTAGGAGTGGGTGTATGGCAGGAAAAGGAACCAACAGAAACCAACTATGCCTCTTTCTTACAGGAAAGAAAGGGAATTAGGTTGCTAATTGTTCCAAGCAATTAGGTGTGGAAATTCGGAAGGGAAGTAGGTGTGGGATATCCTTATCTGATAAACAATTCGCCATACCGGTTTAACAAATCCAAGTCATAAAATGGAATACTTTAATAACTATCCTACATTAACGAATGTGTGTGTGTGTGTGTGTGTAATAAAATAAAAAGCTTCTAGGAAATCTTGAAGGACTACAGTAACTAAAATCCAATGATTTTGCCATCAATATTACTTTCTAAATTAGTTTCAATTCAATAAAAACTAAAAGCAATTTTGGGTCATGACATTATGGCAGGCATTATACCAGGTTGAGCCTACAAAGTTGAATAAGCTGTAGACATTATTCTAAGAATGCTTACAATCTGGTGGTATAAGGGTTTCTCTATCTTCAAGTTTTAACTTTGAAACATTTAGCCATAAACATGAAATAATATAAAACACACCATCAAAACTTTCTTCCTGAAACATATTTATTCTTTGCTCTTTCGGCACGTGTATGTAAGAGATAAACTGCCTTAGTCTTTGTTTGAGAATGCCTACAATTTTCTTTCACTCTATTTTAATAGTTCGAGTATATAATTGATTTTTTAAAACTACCATGGGGACGTGCAGGAGGTGATGGGAACAGAGCAAGTTAAAGCTCCACAAAGCTCTCAGTCCGTGATTCAGTTATTTTTCTTGAATAAACACTCTTTGGATTGTTGCTTGGACCACATTTACTTTCTCTCCACAATCTGAAAATACTCATCTATGATTTTCTTACCTCTTTAGTTGCTTTTGAGAATGCGCTATTGCCCAATGTTTGTTTCTTTGTAAGCAAACTCTCTTTTGTGTCTGATTGATTTAAAAAAATTCTCCGTCTTTATTGTTTTTCAGTATCACCTCAATACAGTTGAACCTTGAACAATTCAGGTTTGAACTGTGCAGGTCCACTTATATGCAAATTGTTTTCTGCTTCTGCCACCCCTGAGACAGCAAGCCCAACCCCTCCTCTTCCTCTTCCTTCTCAGTCCACTCAACATGAAAACTGAAGATCACAAGGACGGAGACCTTTATGATGGTCCACTTCTACTTTATAAATAGTAAATATATTTTCTCTTCCTTATGATATTCTTAGTAACATTTTCTTTTCTCTGGCTTACTTTATTGTGAGAATACAGTATATGATGTATGTATAACATACGAAATGTGTTAATTGGCTGTTTATGTTATCGGTAAGACTTCCAGTCAACAGTAGGCTATTAGTAGTCAAGTGTGTGGGGAGTCAAAAGTTATGTACAGATTTTCAGCTGCTTAGGGGTTGGCACCCATAACCCCAGCATTGCTTAAGGGTCAACTGTGGCATGGATTTATTTATGATTATCATCCTCAAAACTTCATTAATTTGAGGAGTCTATTTCTTTCAGTAATTCTAGAAAATTCTTAGCCTTATCTCTTTGACTATTATTATATCTCTTCCCTATTGTCTCTTTTTCCCTCTCTGGAAATCATATTAGACAAACGTTCAACCTTTTTACTTTAACTTCTACATTTTAGAATTATTTTTTATAATCTTCAAAGCTTTAATTCTCTCTGCTGAGTAATTCTCTCTCTCACCCTTCTGTGGAGGGTTTTTCTTCCAGGTAACCAATTCTTTCTTTTTTATAATTTTTTTTCTTATTTCAGCATATTATAGGGGTACAAATGCTTAGGTTACATATATTGCCTTTGCCCCCACCTGAGTCAGAGCTTGAAGCATGTCCGTACCCCAGACAGTGCACCACACCCGTTAGGTGTGAATATACCCATCCCCTCCTCCCCCACAACCTGCCTGACACCCGATGAATGTTACCACTATATGTGCACTTAAGTGTTGATTCTTTCTTTAGCAATGTTGAATTATTGGACAAATAATGGAATAATGTTTTCAAAGTTCTGAGTGAAAATCATCTTCAACTTAGAATTCCGAACCAGCCAAATAATTACACAAAAATGAAGACAAAGTAGACATTTTTAGATAAAGACCAAGACAATTTACTACTTAGATACACTTGCTGTTGAGAGTATTCATTGAATTCTCAATTTTAATTGTTTTTTATAGAAGTTCTATTTTTTTCCCAAATGGCCTGTATTTTTCTTGGAGATTTAATTTTTAAATTTTTGTCTTTAATCATTTTAAACATACTTACTTTATATTTTATTTTTGAAAATTTCCATCATCTAAAATTCTTGGGGCTGTACTCACCATTTGATGTTTGCTGATTGTTCTGTGGTACATTTTTTCTCCTAAATAATTTTAAATGTTTTTAAAATTGTGAGCTTATCTTTTCTAGAGATTTTTGATTTTTTTCTGAGAACCGAAGAATTTCTGAGAAACTCTTGTGGGAGCATACCTCTAGAATGGTTTTGCATTTGCCTCTGCCGGAACCTCCAGGATATTCTGCCATCTTCAGTCCAATTTAATTTTAGTTTCCTGGCTTGAATGTGCATGGACTATGAAGTTAGTGAAAATATGCCAAATAAGTTATATTTTGCCAAATATATACTATTTTTAAGGGCACAGATAATAGTTACAAAAATTAGACAAATTCTAGGCCATAAAGTAAGTCTTTACAAATTACAAGTATTTTGCAAATGTTCTCCGACCTCTTGGAATTAAATTAGAAAGCAATCACAAAAAGATAACTAGTAAATCTCCATATGTTTGAAAATCAGGCATTTTGTTTCTAAATTACCAATGGATTTAAAAAGAAACCACAAAAAATTTATAAAATGTTTTAGAAATGTGAGAAATTAAAATCTTATGGTATGCAGTTTGAGAAATAAAAATAAAATACTAAGTCCCCAACCACTAAACAGACCCGCTCTTGGCCAGGGGAACCCCAGAGAAACCTTAAAACTCAGTTCCTAGCCACGATGGAATGGGAAGTTAGACACACCTCGTTATACCCATCCCTTGAAAATCATCATTAGTCTTTCTTCCCTAAGGGCTAAACAAGCCTTTCCAAAGGCTTGTTCCACTGCTGATTTCAATCAACTGTCTAATGCTGCTCCTCCCTTTTTGTGGTTTTGGCACAACTGACCAGCATTCCTTCCTGAGCAGAGGCCACTGACCGTGGAGCGATTTTGACCAATCTATGGAAGATAAGCAGTGAGGGTTTTCATGTCTTCTGCTTCACGTTTTGATGTCAGAGGGCCAAAATTCCTTGGATCATGCCGAGGCCGCCATTTTTTGTACATGCAACCTATGAAGGGTCAGGAAGCTCAACTGCAGATGCGCATGTTTCTCCTTTCATAAATATTCATAACTCCTCCTATAGTGTGTTAAATATGTATATATGACCACCCTGCTCAGCATAAATTTCTGTGACCATTGTCCCTCCCTCCTAGTACATGTTCTCAGCTTCTACTGCAGGCTATGCTTTCCAGCCTGCCAGAACGGTTGCCCTGCAGGCTGCAGCTCTTTATGAGAAATAAAGTTCTCCTTTCTGAA
This sequence comes from Avahi laniger, assembly GCA_963575035.1. NCBI lineage: Eukaryota > Metazoa > Chordata > Mammalia > Primates > Indriidae > Avahi > Avahi laniger. The sequence goes on along the minus strand of CAUYSK010051207.1, from coordinate 30,880 downwards.
TTTATGAACTTCATCGTTTCTTCAGTTGACAAGTTAAAGAAGAAATTAGAGACAATGTTATAGCCTTGAATAGATATTAAAAAATTTAAAAAGCATAATAATCAATGATATAAACATCCATTTAAAAAGTTAGTGTTAGGCAGGATGTGGTGGCTCACACCTGTAATCCTAGCCAGAGGATTGCTTGAGCTCAGGAGTTCAAGACCAGCCTGAGCAAGAGAGACCCTATCTCTACTGAAAATAGAAAAATTAGCTGTGCGTTCTGGTGGGTGCCTGTAGTCCCAGCTACTCGGGATGCTGAGGCAGGAGGATCACTTGAGCCCAGGAGTTTGAGGTTGCTGTGAGCTAGGCTGACGCCACGGCACTCTAGCCTGGGCAACAGAAGGAAGATAAACCAAATAGAAAAGAAACATACATTAGCAAAGGATTAACAAGCCAAAAACTTTCTTTCAAAAATGAGTAAAATTGGTAAACTCCTACTGAGAATTCTCAAGAAAAAATTAAAAGCCAGAGAAGATCAAACTCAGAAATAAAAAATTAAAAAATTAAACATCATTACAGATAACCTCAGACAGTAAGATAAATGATTATTATGAATACATGTATGGCATAAATTTGAAAATATCCAGGAAATATAGAAATTCATGAAAAAAGATAATCTGACTCTAAAATAGAAAAATATTAGTTCCATATCCTTAAAGAAATTGAAAAAAATTAATATCTTCTCATATAGAAATCAAATACAAAAAAAATTAAAACAAATATTAAAACAAATTATTTCTGGAATGTAATATTATTTTCAATATTCAAAATTTAACCAGTGTAATTGATCATATTAACAGAATAAAAGGAGCAATATAATTTTCTGCATTGATAGATGCAGAAAAAACATTTGATAAAATTAAAAATCAATTCATTATAAAATTTCTTAGCAAACTAGGACTAGAAAGATCTTCCTTAATATGAAAAAAAAGAATGTGTGAAAAACCTACAATAAACATCAAACAATGGTGAGACATAGACAACTTTTCTTCTTAGATAAGGAACAAGAAAAGGATATTCAAAAAATCATCCTTTCTCTTCTGGTGCCCTTCCCAGTGCAATAAAGCAAGAAAAAGAACTAAAAGAATAAATTGGAAAGAAACAAATAAAACTGCCATTATTGGCAGAATTGTGTACATGTGAAACAAATCTACAGATAAATTATAGAATTTGTAGGTTTGTAAAATGTTAAATATAAGCACAATATTAAGAAATCTATTGCATTTCTGTAGATAACAAGCAGTTCAAATGAACTGCTAAGTATCAAAACCATAAAATATCTTGGAATAAATCTAATGAATTATGTTTCAAATATGTATAGAAAATTCAATCAGACATTATTGAGAGACAAATAAATGGGGGGATATACCAGGTTAATGTATTAGAAGCTTTTTTATTGTAAAGATATCAGTTTCTTCAATTTTATCTGCAAATTTCAATAGAATACCAATTAAAATCCTAATGATAGTTGTGTGAGAATTGAGAAACTGGTTAGCAAAGTTATGTGGAAATATAAAGAGCCAAAAACATCATGAAACTTTAGTCATTAAAAATATCGCATTGGAATAAGGACAAATAGAAATATGTAACAGAATAAATGTCTAGAAACAGACCCACAGAAATACAGACACTTGATTTATGACAAATGTAGCTCAGTGGAACAGTGATATATTCAGGAAATGGCACTGAATCAATTGGATTATCATATGGAAAATAAAAAATAAGCCCCTACCTCACAACATACACAATATCAGTTTCTTTGGTTGTGGATCTCAGTGTGGTGATGGAAAAATTAAGATTAAAGAAGAAAACATAGAAATATATACACATTCATGACCTTAGTGTAGGCAAAGATTTTTTAAAAACAAGAAATAAAAAGCACTAATAAAGTAGGAAGATAGATAAATTGAACTACATTCAAACTAAAAACTTCATTAAAAAACAAGACATAACATTAAAGGAGTGAAAACCTAAGTCACAGAATAGGGGAAGATAATTGCAATACACATAACAGACAAAGGGTTAAAATCCAAAATAAATTAAGAGTACCAGCAAATAAGCTGGCAACTCAAAAAAAATGTTCAGAGATTTGAACAAGCCTTTCACAATGATGTTATGAAAATGACCTACAAATGTACAAAAATGCAATAAAACTTATTAATCAGGGAAATAAATTAATACCACTGTGAAATAAAACTACAACATTGGTACAACTATATTGGAAAAGCAAGACATTATCTATGTCTTAAAAGTTACCAACAGAAAACTGGATAAATTATTTGCAATATAATCATACCAAGAATGCAATAGACCAGTGAAAATAAACTAAATCTATGCAAGACTACATGGATAAAAGGTGTTATCGGCTAAATTCCATTCACCTAAAAATTCCTGTGTTGTAGCCCTAACCCCCAATACTTTAGAACGTGGCTGTATTTGGAGACAGAGTCTTCAAAGAGTTAATTAACTTAAAATGAGGCCAATAGGATGGCCTTTAATCTAATATAATGGGTGTCTTTATAAGAAGAGGACACAGACATGTACAGAGGGAAGATGATGTGGAGACACAGGGAGAAGATGGCCATCGACAAGCCAAGGAGAGAGATCTCAGAAAAAACCACCCTGCCAACACCTTGAACTTAGACTTCTAGCTTCCAGAACTGTGAAAAAAGAAAGTTTTGTCATTTAAGTCTCCCAGTCTGTGGTGCTTTGTTATGGAAGGTTGAGAAAACTAACATGGAAGGGCACAGAGACACTTCAGAATAGGGAGTAAGAATGTCCCCAAATCTGCTCCATGATAGCAAGAAGAACACTATTAAAAATTACCAACAACAAATTTTCAGAACTCTAGAAATAATGAAAGGCTTGCAACAATACACGGAATGTTTATTTAGGAAAAGTAACTGAATTGTGGTAAGAACAGAGACCTTCGTGGAGCTTGAACTTGCCCTATTCCCATCACTTCCTCCCCATCTCCATGGTAGTCGTAAAAACCAACAGCCTCACAACTATGATAACTCTGACAACTGGAAGCCTGGAAGCCATGGACCCAAGAATGGCTTTGGAGCTCCCTAAAAAGAGGGAGCCAAGAGAATTGTCACTATTTGACCTATGTGGCAGCTCCCTGAGAAGCTCCATCTTCAGGACCTGTCTTTATTTGACCTGACTAGAATTCTATCTGTGCAAAAAGTCCTCTACCAGGGGTTTTTGTAAGAAAAAACCTGCAAGCATTGTTCATCCTCATAGCTGATAAGGATACCAGGGGAGAGTGTCGCTCTATGAATTAGTATTAAACGTGTTTTGGGGACAGGATTTGTCTTAAGAGTTTTACAGAGCTTTGCCCCGAAAGAATATGTGAACATGTTGATTTGCATTTTGAATGCTGTTACACTCAGAAGGGCATCTCTGAAAGGCAGTAGCGGCTGTATCCCATGAGGTGCCACGTTTCTCAGACCTAAAGAATTGGATTTGCTTTGTAAAGCACAAGTGAATCTGTTAAAAACTATAGACTGAGAGCTGACAATGGAGTGCCCTCTGGAACAAACAGCTTCCCGGAAATGACAGCTTCCCGAATGGCTAAAAGCAAAGCTTTTGTTTAAACCAACTCTAGACTACCTGTCTCCATTCACAATAACCTAATAAACATGAAGCTTACATATCTCTGTTTAACCCCTCTGTTTAAATGATAAACTTATCTTAGAATTTAGAAATTAACCTTTGAAAGACTTTGTAACCGTTTGCTCATGTAAATAGAATTAGTTAAAGAATCTGTAGAAGCCTTCTGTAAAAGCCTTTTGAAAATCTGTTAACCTGAGAGGAACTACCTGTTGTTATGTAAATCTGATACCCCTGACAATTATTCAGGATTTCCTATAAGTTACCATGTAAGACTTCATTCGGGGCTTTTTGAGACCCACGGAGAGGTCCAAGCCCCCTGAGCTCCCGCTTTGCCTATAATCTTTATAAACTTATAAAACTATATCTTTGTCTCAATGTATTCTTTTATTTCTTCCATTTTCCATTTCTCTCTATTATTTTCTTATCCCTTGCAACTCTACCAAAGGGACCCGGTTTTTTGCAGGGAACACCGGCCACGTTCCCGCAGGAGAGCTATCAAGAGACCAAAACACTTGAAAAACAGAAATGAGATGTCCATAATGGGCTTTGTCTGAGTCCGTTTCAGTTGCTATAACAAACATATCTCAGACTGGGTAATTTATAAACAACAGAAATTTATTTCTCATGGTTCTAAAAGCTGGGAAGTCCAAGATTAAGGAGCTGACAGATTTGATGTCTGGGGAGGATGCTGTTCCTCATAAATGATGCCTTCTAGCTGCATCTTCACATGGTATAAAGGGTGAGTGCTTACTCACATGGTGGAAGGGACAAACAGCTCCCTGATACCTCTTTAATAAGGTCACCAATTCCATTGATGAGGAAGGATCCCTCATGACTTAATCACTTCCTGAAATTTCCACCTCTTAATACTATGGCATTGGGCAGTAGGTTCCAAAACATGAATTTTGGAAGGACACAAATATTCAGATCATAACAGGCTTTGAAAAACTTACATATTTCTGGGGATCTGGAAGGCAACATGCATATGCAGAGCTGTGCACATGCCAAGAAAGACCAGAGAAGACCCTACTCTCTCATCTCTGCCTGACCTCAAGGCTCAATGCAAGAAGAAAGTGAAGGCTTGAGAGTTGATACTATCTGTGGTTTCAGGAATTCACTGGAGGTCTTGGAATATATTCACTGTGGATAAGAGGGAACTATTGTATTTAGAGCAGAGCATTAATTCTGATTGGATCCTAAATTTTTAAAAATGAAACAATAAAGTTATAACTTTTGGGGATACAATTACAAAAAAATTTGAATATTACACCATATTAAAATAGCATTAATTTTTTTAGTTGACATAATGACACTGCGGTTATATAGGACAATGCCTTTATTCTTACAAGATGCATGTTTAAATATTTAAGAATAAATATGCTATTTGAAACTTTCAAATTGTTGAAAAAAACACATGTGCATGTCTGTGTAGAGAGAGGAGGGAAGGAAGAAATAGGGCAAAATGTGAACAATTGCTGAATCTAGGTAAAGGACATATGGGATTTTATTCTATTAATATATTTTTGAAGTTTTTAAAAATTAGAAATAGGCAGAAACAGGCAAGGATCTATTATGCAAATTGATTCTCTTACAACTACCCGTGTCTACTTCTCTTTGTGAAATTTCAAGTATCCTCAGAGGTGAGCAGTGGCTCTAGCACTGCCTATGCTCCTAACTCCTTCTGTCAGGTTTTAGTCTGAAATGTCGGTTCTTGATTTGCTCATGGCTGAAGAATGACCAGACATGCCAAAGTTAGGCAAGCAGGGAATTGAGGTTTATCTAGGAGAGGATAGGATCATAGGGCGAAAGCAAGATGTAGGTTTACAGAACATGGTACATATGCCACAGATGACAAACAGACCCATTGTCACAGCAAAGGGAGAGCAAAAGGAAGAGCACACCAAAAAAGGGACTTGGTTATGACCTGTGTCTTGTTTTATAGTGCCTGGATTGGGATTTCCCTTGGGGTTCAGAGGTTACCATGGAACCACTTTGATTGGACAATTGGGAGTCACATGACCTGAGCCTAAACTAGGCATTCAGGTTGTCCTAGTTCAATTTCCAGACTCTATGGTACCTATACTGGTTGGCCCATGGCCTAGAGAGTCCTCTGCATTCGCAGCTGGCACACTAAGTAATGATTGACAGATTCATAGGGTATTCCCTCTTCCCCAGGTATAGCATTTGCTTGGGAGATTAGGGTGGGGCAGGACCAAGATGGGGGCCACAGCACCCACTTTTGTCCCTAGGAGAACCAGAATCCCTCACTATCTATCTAACACTTCCCTTTTCCATTTATAAAATTCTGCAGGTTGAGCTTTTGTCTTCCTGTTCCCAGGAAGCCTAGAATTTATCTTCTGAGAATGCAAAGATTTGCAGATACAAGTTTCTGGAGAGACATCTCTATTACTAGGGACATATAAATTATAGAGAATGGAGGAGTGGTGCCCAGAAAGTGGGGCAATTTGCTCCTGGAAACATGTTAGCAGAAAGTGGGTGGAGATGTTTGGCAAGTGAGATGAAACTAAAGGGTCAGCTTTAGCAAAGACATAGAGAAAGTGAATTCTTGAGCTCTACTTTCTGGAATGTTTCTCCTTTTATTTCTAGCATTCCTTCATCATATATTCTCATTTATTTTTATTTCACTGAACATTTATTAAGCACTTACTATGTGCCAGACAACTTTCTAGGCCCTGCACATATGGAGATGTTGAGAGATGGTTCTTGTCCTTGAAGGAAATTAGAAATATTTTATCCCCAAATATAGAATTTTGACATACTGAATTGATTGAGGAAGCCTCAAAGTCTCTCTGACCTTTCCCCCCCACCATCATGGGCTCTCCCAAGAAGTTGACGTTTCCTTATCTGCCTGAGAGCCAGACCCACCTAAGAAAACAATTATTCTTTTCTTTCCTTCCCTAAAAGACCGGTAATGTGACCACACCAGAACAGATTCTTTAAGAAGATAATGTCCTCTCAGACTCATTTAAATTTCAAAGGGAACTATTTACCATTTAATCTTTGTTTATCATTCATTCATCCACCCCAGTAATCCTTCATTGTCACTGAACAGAATTCCTCTCTTCCCCCTCCCATAACTCATTTTACCAGAAAGCTTCTGAATCCTGCTGAGGAGTTGAATCTTTATTTTCTGAGAGTTCAGTGTATACACATTAAAATAAGTTTGATGGCTTTTCTTTTATTAATCTGCTCTATTGTGAGTTTGTCAGGTGTATGGACCAAATGTCAGGTCCCAGTGTTCCCTGATTCTTGGTTTCCAGTACCAAAGAATGGTTACTGGTACTGAGTTGATAGAACAAATGAGCAGGCCAAGCAGATGCAAGAAAGCAAAGTGCCAAAGTTTATTAAAGCATAATACCTTCTAGAGAAGGAGGGGGTCAACCCCTACGAGTGGAGGAGACCCTGAGTTTAACAAGATTTTCCCTTTTATGTTTATTCTCTAATTTTATGTTAAGCGGGGGGGGGGGCGTGGAATATTCTTATTTTTTTCTTAGAAAAAGGTGGAGAATTCCCAGAATGGTGAATCGTCCCCTTTTCTATCTTTGTTAGGCAATTTCTGGGGGTTGCTGTGGTATTTGTAAACTGTCATGGTGCAGATGGGTGTGATTTTTACTATGCAAATGAGAGTAGATCACTTGAGGATACTGTCACCTTACTTGTACTCATGCTCCAGAGACCCTCATTTTTGGCCTTGATCACTTCTCCATTTTGTGGCCTTTCTACCTCTTTCTTTGGTCAGTCCTTAGAGACTCCCTATCATAGACCAAACATCTTTTTGGTCCTTTGGGATCCCTTGACGCATCATCTGTTCCTTCTTGGAAATCCCACTTCTGGTCAACTTTCCTCCTAGTAGACAAAACATCTCCTAATGTCATATGTTTCTCAATGGAAACCCCTAGACAAAGCATCTGTTTTCCTTCCTCTTTTGTCCCAACCTAACAAGTTGATTTTTCAGTTAACCTTCTAAGGGCAAAGGGGAAGTTTTCCCTTCATTCTAACATCCTCGAGTCATAGTCTCACCTATTCCAAGTTTCCCATTACATTGGAGTGAAAAAATTAAAGTAAGATTTTGTCAAATGAAAATTACAGCCTCAGGCACCTGTGAAGAATTGGCCCTACAGATCATTCATTATAAATTTTTTGCTAACATCCCATGAGCAAGAACATCCAAATTGTACCTATGTGTAGGAACTAAAACTAAAGCCTATCTGATTTCACACTAATAATAAATTACAGGTTTATATTACAGGTAACAGAATTGGAGACAAGACAGAATTAGACATTCTTCCACCTACCTGGGGACATCTACATAATTAATGCTTCCTTCTTTCCCTTATTTTGTAAAATGTAGATTTTGTTACTGAAAGCTCGGCACCTGTCCCCAAGCCTGCATCAGAAGAATGAGGACAAGTGGTTTGAGGAGAAGGAAAGAGAAGTTTATTAATTTGCCAGCAAATGAGGAGGTTGACAGACTCCCATCGTAAAGTACCAATGTTCTGCCTCTGAGCAGAAATACAGAGCTTTTAAAGGGGAGGATTTCAGCTTCAGGCTATCACTTTTTAACCATAGTTGAAGGTTCTGATTCATCCCGTCTTCAGCTAAGACAATCTCTTGACCTTCTTCAGACAATTGCCTTAAGCCATCTCCTGTGGTACAAAGAACAAAGGACACTCCTCTGCTCCTCTCAACCACAGGCCTGAGGCAGGAATGCAGGTTTTAATTTCCAAACATGATGGGGAAGGTTTTAGAGAGACAGAAAACATTCTTACCCCTTTTCAGTCATTCCCCCGTTATAATTTCTTGGGCGTCATAAGAATGTAGCCACTATCTCATCAGACCTCCTCCCCTCTGCCTTTATCCTCTCTGTATGCCTTTAAAATGTTAAAGGTTTCAACTTCCCTTTCAGGTAAACAGCCACAGCTTGTCTGCAGTTCATGTTTTTCCTGGGTGCCTCCTAAAAATTTTGGCTTATTAAACCTCCATGGATTGAGATTTTTGCCTCAGTTATTTATTTGGGTTGAAAATTTCTTGAGTTGACCCTCTGGGGTCAGATGGAGACAGGTGAACATTAACTCTAAGGAGCGATTCCAGTGGCATCATTTGAGGTATTGATGTGTGGGAGATGGAGGCTGCCTTAGAAGAAGTCTCTTCGATCAGACACTTCCTGATCACATAATAGTCAGTTGTCCCCTCTGTCTGTGTATTACATTACACCAGGAAAAGATAGCAGAACCCAGCTTCCTGATATTTGGAGTTAGGAACAGATTGAAAGCTCGGAGAAGAAAGATATCTCTTTGGAAAACAGAAAGAAGTTCCATATAAGGAAAAGTCTGCAAAACAAAAGGCCAGGTGAGTACTTCCAGGTCCTGATACTAAGGTAGCTTGATCTACATAAGCCGGCTACCAAGGAAGTTGGTATGTGTAATTCCTGACGTGTATCTCTCTTATCTTTTCATATTTTAATGATCTTGGCTACTAACTCATTTCATCACAGTAATTAATATGGTAGACTAAGAAGGAGTAATATGCCTGAAGGGGCTTTGAGCAGCACATTACTAATGCCGATTTAACTATAATCTATGATGTGATGAGAAGATAAGACATCTTCGGGTGCAGCTATTTTCACAGCATACTTGCATGTGTGTGTGTGGGTGTGTGACATTGAGAAAATCTTCAGACCTAATCTGTTAGTCCAGACCTAAGTAGCAAATATGTCTAGATATTTCAGATCTTGCTTTGTTCAGAAATGATACTTTTATTACCATGTTCCAATCTTAACTTTTATTGTTGAAATTCTTCTGGCCAGGCCTCTCTTCCTGACCTGCACCCCTTCCCTCATTAATTTTACTCTATCATTGTGTTATCTTTTTTAAAATCTGGTAGTTTTTAGATAAAAGTTGATAAATTCTATACTCACATCAGAGGTTCTTGTTGTATATGGGAGGAAAATATTCTAAATAATGAAAGAGAGTATTTTATATATCACCAAGCATAAGCTAGCCTCATCTGTTATTTTACTATGTCAGAATATTGCCATTCCTGTAATAATGTTTTTGAAGAATTATACTGACACGTTTTGTGGAAATTATGGGATGTAATGGTTGTTAAATTCAATAAGGCTTAAGTTTTCTAAAGAATATCTTTACTTTCCTTGAAATCCTCTTTTTCATTTTGTCAACACATGCAAAGTGAGAGAGATGAATTGAGATAGTGATTTAATCACACTAGTAAGAAAGTTCTGACTGAATGCATGGAAAATTTATAACAAAAGTAGTTTTTAGCTTGAATTTTCCCTTCATTTTCCTCAGATCATAGCAGCTGACTATGGACTAATTAGACCCCAATCAAGAGAACAATTTATCTTAGGATTCCATGGCAACAAAATTGCCTTCAATCTCTGTATTAAATTAGTAAACCAGGTCCTATTTTATTTAATTACTCTCTGTTATAACTATATTCCACTTGGATTCAACCAAATAATATTCAAAAAAGAGCTTAATAGAATTCATTCACCTGCAGGTGGAAGGTTTTAAAATCAGTGCAACTTTCATCTTCTACTGTCTGCTTACACTCCATTGCTGACTTTTTCTTTAAAAGGACTTAAAAGTGGAGGAAAGGTCACATGACTCCCTGTATTCCATATAATGGAGCAGAATAGGAAGACAGAATTACTTGAAGCACTAATAACCTTGCGGGGAGATGAAGTACTTTCATGAACTCAGGATGGGAGCCAGAAATAAGAAATAAAGGGTTCCAGCTAAAAATTTAAATTTTTCCAGGGATAATTATGGCTACAAATTGTTGAGTGCTCCCTGTGGGCCAGGGGCAAATACTGAATATTTTATTTTATTTTATTTTTAATTTTTTTATTTCATCATATTATGGGGGTATGAATGTTTAGGTTACATATATTGCCCTTGCCCCACCCAAGTCAGAGCTTCAAGCATGTCCATCCCCCAGATGGTGCACACCAAACCCATTAGATGTGTATATACCCATCCCCTTATCCCCCCTCCTATCTCCCCAACACCCAATGAATGTAATTACTCTATGTGCACTTAAGTGTTGATCAGTTAGTACCAATTTGATGGTGAGTACATGTGGTGCTTATTTTTCCATTCTTGGGATACTTCATTTAGCAGAATGAGTTTCAGCTCTATCCAGGATAATATAAGAGATGCTAGATGACCATTGTTTTTTGTGGCTAAGTAGAACTCCGTGGTATACATATACCACATTTTATTAATCTACTCATGTATTGATGCGCATGTGGGTTGTTTCCACATCTTTGCAATTGTGAATTGTGCTGCTATAAACATTCTAGTGCAGATGTCTTTTTTATAGAATGTCTTTTGTTCTTTTGGGTAGATCCCCAATAATGGGATTGCTGGATCAAATGGTAGTTATACTTGTATCACCTTGTGGTATCTCCATATTGCTTTCCATAGAGGTTGGACTAGTTTGCTGTCCCATCAACAAAATACTAAATATTTTACATACCTTATCTATAAAGTAGGTAAAAAGTTAGGTGTTACTATTTCATTTTATGGAAGAAGACAGGAGCGTAGAGAGAGACTAAGTAAATTTTCCATTATCAAATGTCTAGACAGTTGTGGAGCTGAGATTTAAACCCACACTGTTGTCTTGTCTTGACATCAACACTATTCTTCCAGTTGATCAGTCTATTTGCTCAGCATTTGACCACTTTTTATAGTTGGAAAAGTATAAAAATTACTAATGTGTAAGTGTTTCAAGATTTTGCCACCTCCTTCCCAAATTCGCCCACTAATGAGAATTTTGCCTTTTTAGTTTCTTCCCCTCTGATCTGGGAAACGTGGAGAATACAGGAAAGAACATGCAACTTGGATATAGGAGAAATGTTTCAAAGAGCTTGGGAAAGAGAAATGGGAGAATCTGTGGTGTGAGGGGAAACCAAATGGGGGAGAAAGCAAGAATCATCCTTGTGACATTTAAAAAACACAAGAAACAATATTGAGTTTCCTTGGGATTATTTTTGGTTCCCAAATTGTATCTCCTCAACAATATCCCCACCAAAACTCTGCTATGTAGGTTACTGAGAATAAGCATTGTATCTCCAACTCTAGTCATTTTTATCCAGTGGAATTCCCAGAGGAGCTGGAGAATGCAGATTGGGCGGCCAGGGCTGCTCCCCAGGAGAGAAGCCTCTGGACTGGGAGGCTGGCAAGCATATCTTAGCAAGCACCATGAATAGTGGGGGTCCCCAGAGAAGTAAAGAGCTCCCTCTCCATGACCTCATAAATACCAGCAAAAACAAAAAATTGTAATATGTTAGATCAGACTGGGTTTCTGGTGCAAAGTGGCAAAAAGATAAATTTTGTGTTCTGATCAAAAGTGCCTAGGCCTCATGTTAGCTCAATAGATAAAGGACCATGGGGAACTCAGATCAGAAGTTTATAGATATCGTTGAAGGAAGCTGGATTAACACAAACTAAGACATTGGGATTGCAGTTGTGTTCAAGCTCACCAAAGTCTAGAGAGGTTTCATACAACACCAGGTTATCTTTTGGAATCATGGCTGTGACATTCAAATGAAGGTGCATTTCCTTGCCACATCTCTGATGACAGCATTCCATCACTCAGAATGGAGCCAGGAGCACTTCATCATGAGAGCCACACTGTTGGATGTGAGTGACTGTGTGGCCAGGATGGCCTACGGAATGCTGTCAAGCTTCCAAATGTCAAAGTACTCAGCTTGAACAATGAGCCAAACTTAAAGTGACAATGAAGTCTCTAGTCACTCACTGTAATGGTACAAGCAAGAGATCCAAAGGAGAAGTACCTGCTCCTCTGTGTCCCGCTTTCCCCATAGGAACGGCATTGGAGAAGCTCAGATGACATGAAGTGCAGATGGGAAGCATCACCTCACTGATGAGGAGCATAAACTGAGGGTTCCTACTTCTTCATGGACCTGCAGGGCCAGGGGTCAGGGGTAGGAGTGTGAGTACCGAGCACTGGGGAAAAGTGCCTCAGCCAATACCCCAGATAAGGAGGACATGGTAGAGGGAGAGGTTTGGTAGAGTAAACCCAGAGATAAAGATTTGGTTGTAAACAGCTCATTTTGGAGGACCCAAAAGGAACAGCACACTCTCTCATGTGTAGTATAGCATAGTATATTTGGTGTGGACACAGGAGGAAATTAACAAAACAGGAAAAGAAAAGTAAAAAAAAACAGTCTGTGAATAGAAACACCCAATAGTTTTGGCTGTAGGAACAGACTAGCATCTTGCGGTAGGTTGCACGTGTTTAGGAAATTATTTTGTCCCTCAAAAAAAGATGATGATGAAACACTAGAGAGGGCTGGAGAGACAAGCTGCTGTGAGAGAGGAGCTGAGGTGGGGAGGGCCACCTCTGAATGATGCTTCTTTGCAGATAGGAGTCAGTGACATAGGGCTTTGAGGGTACATGAAATGTGGCAGAAGAAATTCAACCTACCTAGTTCACTTTGGAACCTACTCTGAGGAAATTGATGTAATAACAACTTCCCTTTCCGCAGCCTCCCAGGGTTCCCTGCTAACATGCACTGGTGCTGTCAGCCCCTTGTGTGTCTAGATTAGAATGCTGGTGGTCTGCGCAGGAAGCTAAGGAGATATTGTCTTCATATATAAGCCACCAGGGTGAGTAAAAAAGCAACCCCTCCAATGCTCTGCAGTTACAGAAGCCCCAGAAGCCTTCTGAGTTTTAAATAGATAGTTTTCAGAGACAAGTAGACTGGAAGCTATGTGTCCTTAGGATCCCCCAGATTTGTGGTTGACATTCTTTCTCCCAAGCATGACTCAGTTTGAAGAATCAATAAGCCTGCCTGAGGTGAGATATCTGAATTGTGCGAAAGGATGAGTGTAATAGATTCTTAAGCTGAAAAGTAGTTTTCTGTCAACCTGTTCTTTCTCTTTGGATAATTCACAAAATTTTCCTCCCTTAGGTTTTACGTAAAAAAGAAATAAGGAGCATCACTATAAAAAGCAAATTCATGAAAAATTTTCTGTTCATGAAAGTGTTCATTTCCACTGTTAAATGAAGTTGTTTGTTTTGTTCTTGCTGATTTGTTTGATTTCTTTGTAGATTGTGGATATTAGCCCTTTGTCAGATGTACAGTTTGTGAATATTTTCTCCCATTCTGTAGGTTGTCTATTTACTCTGTTTATTATTTTCTTTGCTGTGAAGAGGTTTTTTAATTTAATCAAGTCCCATTTATTAATTTTTGTTATTGTTGTATTTGCTTTTGGGATTTTAGTCATAAATTCATTGCCTAAGCCAATGTCTAGAAGAGTTTTTCCTATGTTTTCTTCTAGAATCTTCATGGTTTCATGCCTAACATTTAAATCTTTTATCCATATTGAACTAATTTTTGTATGTAATGAGAGATAGGGATCCTGTTTCATTTTTTTATATATGGCTATCCAGTTTTCCCAGCACCATTTATTGAATAGGGTTTCCTTTCCCCAGTGTATGCTGTTGTCTGCTTTGTCAAAGATCAGTTGGTTAGAGGTAGACGGCTTTATTTCTGGGTTTTCTATTTTGTTCCATTGGTCTATGCCTCTATTTTTATACCAGTGTCATGCTGTTTGGGTTACTATAATCTTGTAGTATAATTTTCATTCAGATAATGTGATGCCTCCAGATCTTCTCATTTTGCTTATGATTGCTTTGGCTACTTGGTCTCTTTTTTGGTTCCAAATGAAGCATAGAATTATCTTTTTTAGATATGTGAAATATGACATTGGTATTTTGATGAGGATTGCATTGAATCTGTAAATCGCTTTGGGCAATGTGGACATTTTAATGATGTTGATTCTACCAATCCATGAGCATGGGATATTTTTCCATATGTTTGATTCATCTATGATTTCTTTCATTGGTGATTTGCAGTTCTCCATGTAGGGATATTTCACCTCATTGGTCAAGTATATTTGACTAACAAACATGAAAATATGCTCAATATCATTAATCATCAGGGAAGTACAAATTAAAACCACATAGAGATACCACCTTACTCCTGTCAGAATGGCTACTAAAAAGTCAAAAAACAATAGATGCTGATATGGGTGCAGACAGAAAGGAATGCTTATACACTGTTGATGGGACTGCAAATTAGTATGACCTCTATGGAAAACAATATGGAAATTACTCAAAGAAATAAATGTAGACTTACTATTTTATCTGACAATCCCACTACTGGGTGTCTACCCAAAGGAAAAGAAGTCATTTTATCAAAAGAAACACCTGCACTTGAATGTCTATGGTATCACAATTCACAATTGCAAAGATGTGGAATCAACTTACATGCCCATCAGTTCATGAATGGATAAAGAAAATGTGGCGTATATATACCATGGAGTACTACTCAACCATAAAAAGAAATGAAATAATGTTTTTTGCAGCATCTTGGATGGAACTGGAGACCATCATCCTAAGTGAAGTATCTCAGCAGTGGAAAATCAAACACCACATGTACGCACTCTCTAACAATTGGGAGCTAAATGATGGGCACACATGGGCACAAAGAGATGTAAAGTTCATTGGAAACCAAGAAGAGGAGATGATGGGTGGGGGAGGAGGGGTAAACACTTATCTATTGGGTACAATGAACACTATTCTGTTGACATGATGGGCTCACTGAATGCTTCAACTTAAGCATTATACAAGGTGTTATGATGCATACATATTTTTTCATCCATGGTTTCTGGCTCATAACTTCCATAGTTCTTGTTATAATGGTGGGGTGCTTTAGGCCCTCAGAGACACAATCTCTCTCTCTGACCTTCTCCTGTCCCCCTTTCACCTGCCGAAGGTGGGACTCTAATCCAACTGTAGGTCAAAAGATCCTCATTCCAGAAAGGGTCCTTCCCCATAACCTGGATGAAGGAATGTTACACAGAGAGGCCAGGAAGAATCTGAACAGGCAGGCCTTGCTGGGTTTAGATCATGTGATTTTTGTCCAATCACATTTCACATTTCTATGTGGTTGCCAATCACGCCTATGTAATGAAGCCTCCATAAAAACCCAAGAGGACTGGGCTCAGAGAGCTGAGTAGCGGAACACAAGGAGGATCTTGGAGGAGGGTGCCCCTTCCCCTATACCTCACTCTCTACATCTCTTCATCTGTATCCTTTGTAATATTCTTTACAATAAATTGGTAAATGTGTTTCCTTGAGTTCTGTGAGCCATTCCAGCAAATTAACCAAACACAAAGAGGGAGGGAGTCATGGTAACTCCAAGTTGAAGCTGATCAATCAGAAGCTTAAGAGGCTCAGACCTGTGACTGGTGTCTGGGGTGGAGGCAGTCTTGGGGACTGAGCTCTCACCTTATAGGATCTAACACTATTCCTGGATAGATAATGTAGTAATTGAATTAGAGGATACCCAGCTGGTGTCCACTCCTTGGTGTATAGGGAAAACCCCACATTTGGTCACAGAAGTCCTCTTTCATGTGGATTGGTGTGGAGTTTACAGGAAAGCATAGTTTGGGGAATGTTTTCCCAGAGCAGTATCCATGTGACAAAAACATTTATACCCCCTTCATGTTTTGAAATAAAAATAAAAATAATTTAAAAAACAAAAAACTAATTAGTATCATCAGGTGGGGTAATTACTTGTTTCTCTTTTTGAAGGTTAGATTAGAACATGATAACTGGAGTTTGCATGATACATGATTAATGTCTCTGTGTAATCGAAAAAAACAAATATTGTTGTTGGGATAATTTTCTCTGTGTTCTTCTTTCCAGACAGGGAATGTTAAAGATTAGCCTACTGATTTGTGTGAATGGCAAAAGGTGGCTCTGGATGTGTATAACTGCTATTATAAATAGCCCAACTTACTCCTTTGAAGCCTAAATGATTTGTATTTAGTTGGAAAATCATTTGTTCCATTCTTGACAATTAAGATGAAAGGTCACATATTCTTGATTAAACAAAGAAAAAAAATTCTTAGTACAGAGGAAGTTAGTACCAAGAAAATATTTTGTTCTACAGTAAAGCCAAGTTTTCCCAGAACTGGAGAATGAAAGATCCTTCAACCAAAAACTAAATATCAAACTGCCGATATGTAGCCCCAAATCTAGGCAGTTGAATAGAATTAGACTCTTAGAAGCATAATCATAGCTCCCTGTGGGTGGTTTCTCTTTTCATGACATTCTCAAGCTCTTCATTGGCTCATCTTATATGCCAAAATTTAAACTCTCCTAGTTTTTTTTTTCCTAACAACACCAGACCAAGCAGCCAAAATACTTTGTTGCTGTTGGTGAGAATGTAAATTAGTACAGCCACTATGGAAAAGAGTATGGAGATTCCTCAAAAAAATGAAAAATAGATCAACTGTATGACCCAGTAATCCCACTGTATAGTGTACATCCAAAAGAAAAGAAATCAGTACATTGAAGAGACAACGACAGTCCTAATTTTATTGCTGCATTATTCACAATAGCCAATATATGGGATCAACCTATGTGTTCATCAACAAATGAATGGATAAAGAAAATGTAGTACATATACACAATGAAATATTCATTCACAAAAATGAATGGAATCCTGTTATTTGCAGCAACACAGATGATCCTGCAGGACATGATGCTAACTGAAATAATTCAGGCACAAGAATTTTTAAATTAACAGGTCCTTCTGGCTCCAAAACCCATTACCAATTTATTTCAGCACTTTATTCTGTAACCACACCCTCAGCCAATAAATAAATCTGAAAGATGTGGGTGCCCGTTCCATAGTCTTGTGCATGATGAATGCTCTGCCTTTTCTACAAAGAGTGAGGATTAAGCAGAGAGAAATGGAAGGTGAAAGGGAATTGAGGATGAGTAACAGAGGAGGAGAAAGTAGAGAGGGGTAGAGAATGAGGAAACTGGGAAATGTGTCACTATGGCTTTTATGAGCCATAAGTAAGCCTGGCCATCCCTGAGCAAAAATACACACACACACACACATACATACTTGACTTGGCTTTGTACTTTTGTATATGGCTAAAAGCAGAGTATTCTAAAAGAGAAAAAAAAAAAAAGAAAATAACAGGCTATTTTGTCATATGCTTTGTAAGGTTTATTGTTTCACTGAAAAAAAAATCTTTCACTTGATTAACAAATTTTATCCTTCATCTTGAATTAAGGTGTTTTCCCTAATTATGAAACAAACCACAGATGGAGTAGTACTCCTAAAAACAATGCATTTTTAGCAACATTTTTATCACCCAGTGTCTTATGCAAACATTTATTGAATGAATCACTGAGCCCAAGCTGAGTAATGTTAATGTAAATACACATGTACAGATATAAGCATCTTTTTTGAGATGGCTCTTGAGTGAATATTAGCCTCAAACAGCAGTCTCCAAACTTTGCTGTACATTCATCATCTGGGAAAATCCTAACGCCCAGGTCACACCCTGTACCAATTAATTCACAGTGTCTGAAAGTGGCAAAGAGAAATCTGTATTTCTTAAAGATTCCCGGGCAATTCCATTGGGTATCAAAGTTTGAGAACTATTGTTTTAGTAAGTTTTTAATGTGTGATGGAGGAAATCTGAGGGATAATTAGTCAAAATAAGCAAATATCTTCGTTTGGATTTATAATGCTCAGATTTCTAAAGGAACAAGATCACATATTTTAAGAAGCTGGTCTTATATCAGCACGCATTTGTTATGTGTGTGAAGGTAATTCCAAAAGAATGAATCATTCAAAAACCCTCAAGTGTGCAATCAGCAGTTTGGCTGACATGATTCTGGTTGGAGGTCCAACAGGAGAGTATCCCAAAAATCTTGTCTTCCCATCTGAAGACAGAAGATGTAGAGTCATGTAAGGAGGTAGAAGTCAACGGGGAAACAAGTAACAGTGGAAAGATTATGGAAATCAAGGCACAGGAGAAAAATTGTAAGTTTTTTATAGTCTTAGGAATTTAATAGCAGAATATAAGGTGACATGTTATGTTCTACACTGTCAACAGTGCCAAGGACTCGACACTTATATAAGCAAAAAAAGTAAAATGCGGGGAGCACGCGGACTCGTTACCTGATCACATATTATTTTTAAATTCAAATTCTATTTTATTTTATTTTAAGTGACAATAGTTGTTTATATTTATCGGGTGCAATGTAATGTTTTGATACAAGTATACATTGTGGAATGATCAAACTGGGCTAATTAGCATATCCATCACTTCAAATATTTATCATTTCTGGCTCGTGAAGAATATTTAAAACCCCCTTTTTAGCTATTTTGAAATACACAATACATTGTTATTAACTAAAATGTCACTGTCACTGTGCTGTGCAATAGATCATCAGAACTTATTCCTTCTATCAGACACAGCAATTTATATATGTTGTCATAATTAACCCTGCCATCGATTCTATAAAGTGGGTATTAATGTCTTCATTACCAGATAAGAAATTGAAGCTCAAAAAGGTTAATTTCCCAAGATAATAAAGCTAACAGGATTCAAATTCAGATGCACATCTGAATTTGGGATCCATATTTTTCTAGGGCACAGAGCTATAAAATATTGTCATTCCTCTTCATCCTCTCTCTCCTCTTATGTCTCCTCGAGTGGGTCCACAATCTGTGCGCTCTGTAGCAACAGGCTGTGCCTTTAAGAGAGCAGGGTTCCTATTATAATTACTGACTTTAACAAACCGGAACCAAAAACATCTATCTGTCCATGAGAGCAGCGTAATATAGCTGGGTGGAGACAGGAATGTTGAAGAGATTTGATCTCTTACATTCAAGGAAAAGCTTAGCAAAAAGCTTGCACGGATTTGAATGAGTTCAAATGACTGGAGAAAATAAAAGTCTCTGACGTCAGCATCTCCCAAGACCTAAAGCGGTTTAGACTTAGAACGTTCTTCCGGAAACTAGAGAAAATGTTTGTTCCCACATTTCCAGAAACACTTAGGGAGGGAGAACGCAGTCTGCCGTAAGTGGTGTTGCCTTTGGGACCGAGTCCTCTTCTTGGACATTTTTAGGACTTCTGCCACCATTAGCCTTCCTTCAAGGCTGAGGGTGGGTGGGGACATCCTGGTGGCCTGCGATGAAGAGCTGCGGTGACTCACTGCTGTGCCCTCTGTGGTTCTCCAGCTGCCCCTCCCACGTCCTTGACTTGCGGCACTAGCTGTCCTCACCCAAGCGGTCTGAAAGTTCACCAGACTCAGCTCCCACTCCACTTTCTTTGGATTGCAAAATGTTGTTTGGTTATAGAAAAAACAATTCCTATTTCAATGAGGCAAGTCCGTTCTGCCACCACAGCTGCTATCGGCAAGTAGCTGGCACCCTGCTGTTAGTCAGGGTAGAGACCCCTGTAGTGTGGAATTGCAGATGCAGCTGCCTCACTTCAAAACTCTGAGGTTTTCACTATTGTGATGGCCTTTGTTTTCATAATGCTCTATGTTCCTATGATCACTTTGGTTCTTACACCAACTGGACATGTTCTATGGCAGAAACTAGGATGCTGCTCTCTGGTGATAGCCTCTTCTCCCTCAACTCCCTTATTCATAAGACCTCGTTTTAAGCAAATTGAGATTTCTAGTCCCTCTGCAGCTGCCTTTTCTCCCCAAACGCCACCCTCTCCTGCTTTAGGTGTGCAAGCCGTCTGCTTGCTGCATCATTTTAGCCATTTCATTCTTCTGTCAGAACCTCCAACATTTCAGCTCCCTTTCCCTCCCTAAACATCCAACCTGCGAGTACCGACCCTGGGTGCCATCCAGCTGTTTGCTTTCTCTCTTCTACAGCCACTTACTGACATGCAAACACACACGATTGTGGACATTGGTATTATTATGATTGCTGGTATCCAATTTGAGCTGTATATTCACAACCACTTCATGATCCTCTGTGTGCGCGACTGTGTGCTCCTAATACACTTGCTCTCCCATTCCTTACCATTCCTCATGATGAATGTTTCAGGTGCTCAAGTCTTCCTTCAAGTTCTCTGCACACTTGGTCTATTGCATAACAACAACCATGGAGTCCATCAGACAGAAACGATCTCAGCTCCTGTCTCCTATACTGCCCCATTAAAGTTTTCTACTCCTGCATTCATCACTAACTCTTTTTTCTGTATTCTCAGGACAAGGTCTGGTCTTTTCCCTGTCCCAGAAAATCTCCTTGTCTGTCCTCTAGACTCTATTCCTGCCTATCTCTTCTCGGACTTTACCCCATTAATTACTTCGTTTCTCTTCTATAGTCAACTTTTTATCCACTATTTTTCATTCTAAAATTTAAAAAAACTCTTTTTACTCTGCATCTCTTGTAGCTATGCTTATTTAGCAAACACATGTAAGATGCTTGTTTTGTGACAGGTATTGTTCCAAGTGTTTTAATAACTCATTTGATGCTCAGAATGACCCTATTAAACATTATCTTTCCCAGTTTTATATTTGAGAAAACTGAGACACAGAGACGTCAAGGGACCTTCCCAAAGTCATCCAGCTTATTAACGGCAGAGCTAGGAATTGGGCCCGGGAACTCTGGCCCGGAGGTCACAAGGCTGTTCCGTGCTCTCCCTTCAACGTCCACCTTCTCCTTTTACTTCCCAACCAAGCTTTCAAAAAGCAGACATTGATTTCACTTTCTATACTGCAAATTGTCTTCTGCTTCTGGAATCCTCTGAAATTATTACTGAAGGGCACCAGTGACTAACTTTCTGAGAGCTTAACCTGAGGGACTTTTTCTTTCTTTCCTCCCTTTCTCTTTCTACCTCTCTCTTTTTCCTCCATCCTTCTTTTTCCTTGGATGCACAGAATTGGATCAGTCATAATCCTTGGTTCATACCATACTCATTATTGGTCATTAAGGCCCATTTCCCTTTAGTTAGTTTTTGTAATATGTTATTAAAATACATCCATGAAATAAAAGCTAAAGCGTCAAAAATTACCTATACTTAACCATGCCAAAACCTCCATTTCATCTCCCAACTCTCTTTACCAAAGTAAATCATTACACTAAATGCTGTGTTCATCACTCCTTTATTTTAGTTTTGAACATTTTTTAAAAAATAGCATTATACTATATATAAAATTCTTTTAGAATCTGTTTTTTTCAGTTAATATTATATTCCAAGATTCATACATACTGTTACATGTTAATTGATTTTATTAATTTTTACTGCTGTGTAATAAATAGTCCATTGTGTGAATATATCATAATTTATTTATTCCCTTTCCTATTGATGGACATTGGAATAACAGACATACTCTAGGCCTTGTATTAGTACTATGGCACTCAGTGATATTTGGTGACATCTTCTTCCTTATTTAAAATCACTTGTCCTCTGTCATTATCTTCAGGTTTTCCTCTAATCAGACCATTGTTTTGTTGATTCATCTTTCTTCTCCTGCCATGGAAATATTGATGTTACCCAAAGTTCTGTCTTTAGTCCCCTCAGTTTCTATTTCATACATTATACTGATGTACCCATGGAAAGTGAAAGTCCATGGTATCCACATGGGCTGTGAGCTGAGAGTTACCAAATCTCTACTCCCATCTTAACTATCTCTCCTGATTTGGAGTCTTATATTAAACTGCCCACCTGACTTGGCCTCAGTTTTCTCACTTGTAAAATGCAGGAAACAATAACAGTCACCTCATAAGAGTACCGAAGGACATGGCCTATAGAGCGCAGCTTCTGTAACCAGGAAGCACTTGACAAATGGAAACTATTGTCATTACTACTGTTCTATAGTTTAACATGTGTTCATGTCCCAGATTTGGCTTAACATAGACTACAGAAGCTTAGAGGGGTAGTGCGGGAGTGCAGCTGAAGTGGATCATCAGAGACCCTCTACCCCAGAGATTAATTAGTCACGGAAGATTGCTTATGGGCTCCAGTCATCCCCAAATGGGAAAACATCACACACACTGTCCTGTATGCAAGCTATTCAAGCCTCCATCTCAGAACGGTGGAAGAATCAGAAGGCGAATCTAGTCTTTTTAAAATTTCCCTAAGGCTCAGCCCAAATTTTGACTATGGATAGATAAGACATTAGGAAATGCCAGTAGTTGTACGTAGATAAAAAAAAAATGAGTTCCAAATGCTTCAGATTAGCATGAAGTCATGATGTTTAACCATGGTTTTTATACCCAGCCACAAAGTGACTGAAGCTAAAGCAGGAAGTACTCCCATCTTACTAGGTGCTAGCCAGTGAAGGTTATAGAGGATCTTTTCTCACTATTTCTCACTATCAATTTGATGTTATAAATGGATAGGCTACATTTATGACCACAGAAAGACTTACACATGGATAAAATTTAAAGGAGCATCTGCTATGCATCTCGTCTGACTTCCCAAGCAGATGCTTGAGGGGGCCATGGGCACTGGCTGGGATGCATTATTGTAGAAGCCAAAGTTGATGATCATTTGTCAAAGGGAGTGATCCAAAACATACCATTGCAGTGAGATGGAAACAAGAAACAATTTGGGAAAAATCTGCTTTTAAGATTTTCGCATAAGGAACCAATCAGAGAGAGACACAAGAATTTATAAGAATGTTCTGATTAGCATTCTTTCATAATATCAATGAATTGAAAACAACTCAAATGTCCAAGAATAGAACATAGACTAATTAATTTTCAGTACAACCTATGACTAAAAAAGAATTACAAGCAAATGCTAACATAAAAACATGTCCTTACGGGTATATGCATACACAAAGAGTGCAATGCACACCATCCGAAGGATGGACATATTTGAAACTTGGACTTAGTGGGGGAGAGAGGGTGCAAGGACAACATACGTAACCTAAACATCTGTACCCCCAAAATATGCTGAAATAGGAAAAAAAATTTCCTTAAAGGTAGTTATTGCCATGAGAAAATACTTATAATCTTCAGAAGGAAGTTATAAAGCACAACGTAAAAAAAATTATATATTTCAATCCCTGGGGGTATACAACAAAATATTAGTAATGGTAGTCTCCAAGAGGTATGACTGCTGGTTATTTTAATCTTTTTACTGGATTTAAAATATCTTTATTTATATTACTCATCATTTATATAATTTTATAGTAGAAAAATATTATCTTCAAAATTAAAAGATGAAATAAATGTAATAAAGAAAAAAACAGCTGGGAAGAAAGTGAATTTCTAGGCACAAAACCAATAGAATGGAGAGACGAAAGTCTTTTGAAAAAAAAAGCACAATTCAAAGAAGCGAAAGTTGAAGCAATTTCCAGTTGAAGATAGTACTGGCAGCCTGGAGCAGGTCAGAGAAGGAAACGTATGTTCATATTATTATGCCAGGATTTATGGGGAATATCAAGACATAGAAGCTGGATATCTAAAATTCTTATTAAAAAGTCTAGGTAGAGAATAGGAACATGTACATGTGAGAGTTAAACGACACTAGACAATAGCATACAATGATACTAAAGGCATTTCATTTCTAGACAAGGAAGGGGAATGATGGGAACAAGAAAGAATAGGGAAGGCACAACATAAATCTGCCAAGTGTGGTTCATGCCAAATGTTCTTACAGTTTTCCACAGTTAAAATTCATTTGTCCAGTGAACTCACTGGGGAGGTATGTGTCTGTCTGTGTTATGAGTATGTGAGCGTGTGTGAGTGTGTGTGTGTGTGTGTGTGTGTGTGTACATGCACTTGTTGGGTGATTATTTCCAAAACAGTTCTTTCCAAAGGCAGGGGTTTAGAGGTAGTGGTGAGATCTTAAACTGGTGTAGCTTCCCCCAAAAAGCTGACAGAGCTCTATTTGTGTCAGACAACATAGATTTTAGAATAAAAATATTATTAGTGCTGAAGACCATCACTGTATAAAAATGAAAGTTTTAAATCACTAAGAATATCCAGCAATCCTAAACATGTAGGCATCTAATAAAATAGTCTTGAAATATATAAAGCAAAATGGATAAAGTCGCAAGAATAAAATTATCAACTCACCATCATTGGTGATTCAATATATCACTCCCAATTATTAATAAGTTAGAAACATCAAACAGCAAAGATATAGAAGATCTAAGTAATATAAAAACCATCCTTGACCTACTAGGCACATGTAGATTTCTATATTTGACAAAGAAAATATATTTTTCTCAAGCACACATAGAACACATTTAAAAATTGATCATGCACTAACCTATAAACAAAGCTTCAACAAATTTCAAAGAATAGATATCATATAGACCATAATTTTTGATCACAGCATAAATTACAAATACATTTTAAATATGTTAATATAGAAACCTCACATATTATTTAGAAAATAAATTTCTATATAATTCATGGACTATAAAAGACATTATTAAAAAATTTCAAAAGGCTTAGTACTATATACTAATTTAAAAAGACTAATTTAAAAAGACTAATAAATTTTGTAGGCTGTAGAAAAAATGATGCTTTGAGGCAAGTATGTAACCATAAATAATTGTATTAGAAAGCCAAAGAAAGAATTAAAAATTATGAGCTAAGTGTTCCCCTTAAGAAACACGAAAAAAAAGACAAAATAAGCCACCAAAAGTAGAAGGAAAGATAAAATGAAAATACCAGTAGAAATCAATGAAATAGAAAACAAAGACACAGTAGAAAAGAACAAGAAAGCAAAAACTTATTATTTTTAAGACACTATTAAATAGAGTGAATTCTGACAAGATTAGCCACACAAAAAAAATAGAGAAACCACACATTAGTAATATGAAAAAAGAGAGTATGTAACTACAGATACAGCAGCATTAAAAAGATAAGGTAATATTATTAATAATTACAAGTGAACAACTTTGAAAATGTAAACAAAATGAAGAAATTACCGAAAGAGTAGAATATACCAGAAGTGACTCGAGGTGAAACACAAATGTCCATTTATTCCCAAATTATTTAGGTGTGAGATAATTTTATTCCTACAATACCAACTCCAATCTAAGTAACCAAAAGATAAAATATGGATGGCTTATGAATGCCTTGGGCCACTGAATAAAGAGCTGTCCACATGAGGTTGGTCCCAAGCAAAGTTTTGGAACAAAGATAGGCATTCACTCTGTAGGATGATCAGCAGGTGAGGTGCTGGCCACTACGCATGGATGCTTCTCAGAGGAGTACAATGAGAAGGAAAACCCTTGTAGCTCCCCAGCTTCTCACCTGCAGTGTCCTCAAATGGAGATTCTAAAGTTGAAGGCTTTGGACTCAACCACCATGAAGTTTTCCTGTATTAGCAACTGGTGATATTTAGTTGCAGGAAGGTGGATTGTCTCTTCGCGTTGACTATAGGCTCCTCCGTTTATTCTTTCCCCATTTCTTGGAATCTCTTGCCTCTCCCCATTCCCCATTCTTGATCTAGGAGATGTTAGGGGAAGGAGGAAAGTTGCCCTATTCTTCAGATCTTTCAATTTTACCCCTTTCCCTCAGTGTTTAAATTCACAGCCCAGAGATACTGCTTCTGTGGTTTGGCTCTGTGACCTTACCATATGGCAATGGGTGACACATATGTACTGGACAAGGACAGGACTGTGACAACTTCAGGATTCTGAAGGAGAAGAGGTAGGGAGAATGGGAACACATCTGTTAGTACTTAAGAATATCTTCCTGCTGTATGCATATGTAAATAGCTATAAGATATGTGTCATGTGCTATAATAAAGGTACATAAGACATTCATTTGGAACATTTCTGAAAGAGCCAGGAAACATTAATTGATGTTAGTGTTTTAAGTCTTCTAATGTTCATCCCATATTGCGTATTAGGTCAAGCTTTGAGATCAACAGAAATGCTCAAGTATAAGACTGAGGACCATTGGTTCACCTAATGCAGCTTTATCCTTGTTTTTTATTTTACTTACCTATTTGTGTTTTTGTCAGAGAATTGAGAGGTCTGGTCTCTTTAAAACTTGCACATCAAGCAAATTTTTCATCATATGCTTCTTTAAATAGATGGAACATCAAAAGATTTATTTGAACAAATTTATTTGGGAGAAAATTCTCTTTGGGAACTTAGAAATTAAAATTAGGTTTAGGGGTTAGATATTTTGGGAATCTTGATTTTGGGGGATAAGGTTTTCCATTTCTTCAGAAAGAATTTGGTTGATATGTGCAGATGTTTACATGTTCTACACATGGAGAAAAATGAAAAATGTGTTAAGTCATCTTGAATGTTTTCTTGGCAGGGAGACAAAAATCTAGATTTGTTTAAGCATCGGATGACTGAGATCACTATTCATCTCCATCCCATGAATGTTTACAATTATTCATATTCTTTCCTTTCATCGCTATTTCTAATCACATTCAGGAACTCAAGGCAAAGGGACAAAAATTAATTAAGAGACTTTTCTATGTGATTATGATGGGAATAATGTGCCTTAGGAAGGGGAGAAGACAGGAGAGGTCTTGTCTTGGAGGTTCAGTAAGAGAATGGAACCCTGAAAACAGAATTTTTCCTAGAGCAAGTCATGTTATCAATACAAATTATCTAGGTTATTTTCTAGCTTGCTTCCACTCTTTCTGTACACAGCCATGATCTTCCGTTTTCTGTGAGGGCAGAAGAATTTTGAAAAATGCTCAGTGTTCAGGACCCCATTCTTGAGCTGTTGCAGCTCTGCCTCCACAATGACATACCTTGACCCCCTTTGGTGGGCAGACCTCTCCTGGAATGGTTCCTTGTTCTGATATTAGATTATTGACCTTCAGGCTCCCGTTACTCCATTTTTTTTCTTTTCAGTCTCAATGCTTCCATCCTTTTAATCTTGGATGTCCTCTTTTAGTTCAATAATGTCATGAACAATTCTGTCAGTAATGACTTTTATTTGCTTGTTTTGGTCAGAACTGAAGCCAACTCTCATTGTGTGTTCCTCACACAGACAGTTACATGGGCAAGGCCTGGTTCTGAAATGGCCCAGGAACAGATTGCACAGTGGTTTCAGACCCACCATGAGCCATTTTCAGCTTTGTGTGGGCAGATACTTGACCATGTTCCAGGCCATGAACCACACCCATGAACTGCCTTTCACATGGCAGCAATTGTTTACAGAGCAAACTGGCCCTACGAATGTGGTATGAACAAGGCAAATGTGTGCTGCTTCTGGAAAAAATAACTCACATCATGCACTCTACTGAATATAGGTCAGTTGTCTGAACCTTGGGATTAAGATAACTTGAAGGCAATTTAAAAATGGAGCATGTTCCAAGTTCTAACTTGTTCTTTTATAGGCTAAAAAGTTAAGATGCATATAGCAGCACTTACCTGATATAAGGAAGTGACATCGATTCTGAAAGAGAAGACCATCTTCCTAGATGCACTGGGTGTGCTAAATACTTAGATGTATATGTGGTATGACTTTAGCATTCACGTCCTTAACTCCTGCAGTTTCCAGGTGGAGACAGTGACTACCCATGACACATAGCAATTAAAGTTTTGAATTATATGCTGTAGAGAATCACCCAGCTCTGAGAGGCTGACTCATTTCTCAGTCCAGGCAGCTTAAGTACCCAATGGAAAGTTCTATGAGGACACAAATTGATTCTGTCTTTTTCACAGTTCTATCCCTGGCATCCAGCACAGTGTTTAACATGATACATATTTTCTGGAAAAAAAGAATGTATCTGACTTTGCTGTTTATTACTTGTCACTGTGTAACTCTTGTCAACTGATAAGTGATCTGTTGTAAAAAAAAAAACAGTCATAGGGGCAGGATAAAACTTGATAAAAGCAACTAACTTTTGTTGTGAAACTGCTCAGGAAACACTGAAGCTTCTTCATGAAAATGTGGCACTGTAGGAAGTCTATATTTAGGCTTCCTATATTTAAACTATATTTACAAATTTTTTCATAATTTATTCAAGAAAGTTTCCCCTGGATACCTCCTCTATGTTAGATATTATTCTAGGAAATGGGGTAACAATGACGAGAGCATTGACAGTCTGCTGTACTCCAAAAATCCGCAAATCATAGATTTCTTCTTAGCTTAAGTATACACCTGAAGGTTGTGTTTGTGTATGTGTTGGTTTGGGGTTGGAGAATAAGGTATGGGCAGAGCTGGAAAATAGGAAAACCTTTCCAAATATTGTAGTTATCTGTTCAGAGGTATTGGGTGCTAGATACTCGTTGGTTACTAATCAGATTTAATTTCTAGAGAACATGCATTTGTGAATTAAGCCTTGTGGGAGCCAACTAAACAGCCCCTTCCTTCCTTCAGAGAAGGAAGAGAGAGGAGGGAGAGGAAAGAGGGAAAAGGGAAAGGAAGGAAGATTGGAAGAGGTGAAGGAGTAGGAAGAGAAAAAGGAAGAAAACAACAGAGAAGGGAGAAGGGAGAGAGATAAAGAGGTGACTACTTTATTTCAATAGGTCACAATTCCCACTCTCTCTGTTTTGTTAACATTATCAAAAGCTTTTTCATTATGCTAAATGAATTAGTATTACAATTGACCATTAATCTGGAGCAAAGCCAGAAGTCCAAGTGAAACAAAATAGTTTTGTGTGTTATTATCCCTCTTGGTTTTTCTCAGTTGAGTGCACAGTAGACTTTCCCATGGGCTACATCTCCTCCTGCAGGGGATCTTCTTGTCCTTGGCCCTTGTCTATTCTCCATGTCTCAGGAGCAGCCACCTTCTAAGGAGGTCTCTGTTTGAACTCTCTGGTTTCTCCAGGTATCCCCCAAACCTTTACAACAAAATGAGCCTCCTCTCTGCTAAAGACAAGCAGGGTTATTCCCTGCCCTCCTTAATTCTTCCTTTTACTCCAAACAACCAGAAGAAACCCATGCTATTTTTAAAAATAAATAACAATTTACATAAACAAGATATAGCAGCGACTGAAATGTCAGCTTCTTAGAACTTTCAGTACATGCCTTGTCAATTTGGGAAATACATATGGTGACTAGGTCCATGGGCATAACTGATATAAAAGCAGGCATAAAATGTTTAAACTATTATCTATGGGGGGAATGAGAAACAACAAAGAGGCTGTAATTTCTACTCAGTGAGGAAACATTTTGGGCAGGCACAAATGAGAAACCGCCATTTTAACAAAAAATCAAGAGCGTATATACAAGTCCACACATGGACACTTTGAAATGTGGGTTTTAAGGGTGACCAGTTTAATTTTGCAAAGTATGTGGAAGCAGAGTACAGCATTACATGGAACTCTGCTATAGCCAAAGACTAGCTAGGAGGATGCTTTATTTGGGGTCTGAGATGGCTGTGCTGTTTGTGGAAATATTGAAATACTACCTTATGGCTTGGTAGGTAGATACTGTCCTGAGCCCAAAGCCTTCCATCATCCCAATACTGTAGTCACCTCTCCAGCAGACCATTGTCTGAACCCCCTCGAGATCCAGCATCTAAAGACATTATGTCCAGGACCAGGCTTTAGCACCTGGCCAGCATCACATTGTTACCTGAGATAAACTGATTGGTTGTAAAAGACATTTGAAAGTCATTCTGAAAATAAGTATTCCAATATGGATAGCTTGACTGAAATATACAGAGAAGGTACAAAGAAGATTAGAAGAAAAGGAGAAACAAACTTAGTTAAGATGAAAACAGGATAATTTCACAAAGTAACAGCTCCCACCATTTCCCATGTGTAAGGAAAGATGACAATACAATTCCAGGGCCAGCTTGCATATTATTTGGAGTCTTTTGACAATAAATGATACCATAGATGTACATAGCTCTAGGCAATAGACTTATTTCTGGTAAGTGAAATGTAAACAGAATTTGTATAAAGTGAATCATGTTGTTAGTGTAAGGGGAAGATGCCTTTCCTGGGAAGGTGTGGTGTCTTGTTTATATTTCGATCCTCAGCACCTAGGACAGTGCCTGAAATGCAAGTGTTCGATAAATCTTTTAAAAGTTAATTAATGGATACATGCTCTCGTGGGTCAACCAGGACTCCAAAAAAACCTTCCTTAGATGCTTCTGACCCTGTAGTTGGGTATAACTTGGTCAGGCTGTGAGAAGTGAAGGGCGCTGGTATTGGACTACAGGCATCTGATCTAAGCTTTCACTGCCGACATACTAGAAAGTGTTGTCATTTACCATTCAACATTCACGACAACGGGCTGAGCACTTTGGGCAGAACGGTGAACCCAAAAATGATGTAGACTGGACTCTGACCTCAAAGAGTTTATATTTAGGTGTTTTATACAGACTGAGATGGTGAAGTATGAACCAGGGATATAATAGTACTCAAAGAAAATCATTGAATTCCAATTTTCAACAAGTCTAAATTCTCA
>CAUYSK010051206.1:0-31092 GCA_963575035.1 Avahi laniger | reverse complement strand
GTAGTCCCAGCTACTTGGGAGGCTGAGGCAGTAGGATCGCTTGAGCCCAGGAGTTTGAGGTTGCTGTGAGCTAGGCTGACGCCACGGCACTCGCCCCAGGCAAGAAAGTGAGACTCTGTCTCAAAAAAAAAAAAAATAATAATAATAATAATGGCAGAGTTCAGATCTAGGTTTGCTCTTAACTGCTAGGCTATGTTGCTACCTATAATAGGTATGTCTGTCCATCTAAAATATATTTATACATAATATATGTGCATATTTATTATAGATAAATTCCAAATGAATTAGCTAGGCAGAAAGCAGCATGACATAGCAGGAAAAACATTTGATTAGGAGTCCTGAGACCTGAGCTCTACTCTAGGCTCTCATGCTACCTAGCTGTATGGCCTCAGGTGAGTCATTTAACATCCATCTCTGAGCCTCAGTTTCCCTATCTATAAAACAAGGATATCAAGCTAAAGCTTCCATAACATCCTATTTAGCTCTACCATTCTATTACTCTACTGAAATAAGTTATGTCACATAAATTACCATGAATGTTTTGCCTTTAGGGATAACATACACTGAAAGCAACTCGAGGAATAAATTCTGCTAAAAGATGCACCCTTGACATAGCAGACCTGCTAGAAAGAGGGAGATGATTTCAAAAGGAGAACCTTTTTGTGATAGCAAATGGAGCTGCCAGCATAGTCTTTGAACTCTCCTTCACCATCAGCCAAAGAGAGACTCTAGTTAATCTTCACTAAAAATGACAGTCTGCAAGTATTTTGGACCTCCAGGTCGAGGCTAAGTTGGCAAGAACTAAATGGAAAGAAAACCATTTTATAGGGTCATTGCTAAGCCCAGTATCACAGGATTTCTGAAGAAAGTGTTTATGGATGACTAAATCAAAGGCCTAAGTTAGGTCAATAAAAATGGTTCTAATAATATAAGCCTCAAACATTGTTTCTGAAATATCGCTGATGCTTTAAGTAAAGTTGAATTGAGAGAAAGGCTAGCTATGCAACATAACTAGAACACAGAGAATTCCCTTCTCTGGGGACTGAGCATCTGTAGAAAACATCACATAACCTTTGCAAAACACATGGAATCACAGTCAATGTAGGCAGACTCTGATTTTTATCCTTTGTACAATGCACAATGCCAAATAGATCAGTGAGTTTTCAGAAAGAATGGACACATTCAAAGACTCAATTGGCCTTCTACAGGGGGTTTCAGCCAGTTTGAGGAGCAACTGATTGAAGAGTCTTAAGCTTTTATGTTTGTGTTTCTCTGAAGCAGTTCTTGGCTAGTTTCTCTCTGCCCCATTGCCTTCCCAGGTGACTACCTGCTGTTATCTTTGACATAGGAAGTAGTAATAAACCATGCTTCTAGCTGCCTTTCCAATGCTCACAAGAGCCACTAAGCAAAGGAGGTTAATGATGGCATCTTCTTTTACCAGTGACAATGATGGAATTCCTAGAGAGCTCATTTTTTTCCTGAAATAGTTTTTTATGTTAGAAAGGCAGCCAAAGAAAGGTGGATAAAGGCTGAAAGAGAGAAAAAAAGGATAAGCTATTTAGCTATATCTGTGGATTATTTTCCTCATGGCTTGGTACATTTGTGTTTTTAAATTAAATGAAACCCTTCATGCTCTAGGTGAGTATGTTATATGACTCCACAGATGGCTTTTTAAATTGATCAGTATTAGAAATACAAAGGTGTCTGAATGAATAGATAAATGACATTATCACAGAGTTGGAAAGGGAAGAACCATATAGCAGGTCAATGCAAGGAATTATAAAGATAAAATTGAAAGAGTTGGAATTTGAAAGTGGTTACTAAATTCACTCAGATTATAAATTATTGCAATTAGAAATGAGAACCCTGGAAGCTAATCAATTTTGATTAATGGGTTTCTTTTGACCTTTTTCAGTGGTTTCTGAATTTGCTCTTGCAACAGACCCTTGGAATGGTGTCTCTCCATTTGGTGGCACAGTGCATTAACTTATACTTCTGTGCCAATAGGCCATCTATAGTAACAGAAGTGAAGCCTGCCTACCATGAGCTCTGAGCACTCAACTAAGTCCACAAATGGATTAAAAAGGGCATGGTTGCTCACTAACCAGTAGACGTGCCAACTTAGATTCATATAATTTTAGAGTTCAAATGGACCTTTGAGGTTATCTTACTTTTAACCTTGCTCCCAGTGAAGGAATCTCATTCATAGCGTGCCTGACAGTAGCAACTAGACATTGCTTAAATACATTCAGGGCTGGAAAAGTCCCTGCTTCATAATATCCATTCTGCTGCCAGACAATTTGAATAGAAATGTTTCCCCTTAGGCTAGACTAAAATCTGCCTTCCTATGGGTACCTGGGTTCATATCCGGACTTCCCCACTTACATGATCTTGGGTAGATCACTTAATCTCTTTATGCTTCAGTTTTTTATATGTAAAGTGGAGACAATAATAGTACCTACCTCATAGGATTGTTGCAAGGATTAAATATGTTAACATAAGTCAAGATCTTAGCACAGATCTTGGCATAAAATCAGTGCTCAATAAATGTCACATATTGTTTTTTATTGCTAATACTTCTACTACTTCTACAACTACTATATCACTACTAAGGATACCATCTGAAGTGACACATATCAATCCTCAATCCTCTTCTTCATACCAGCTCTTAAAATATTTGAATACTCCTATCCAAAGCATGTGCTTCAGAGGCGTGCATCTTATCTCTGTTCCTTATTAACTCAATTTCAGGCAAGTTATCTCATACCTTCAAATCAAATACCTTCCAGGAAGATAATACCTACAGCATAGGGTGGCTGTGAGGATGAAAGGAGATAATATGTACAAAGTTCCTGGCACACAGTAGCTACTTAAAAATATGTCAGTTCCTTTCCCTTAGGAATGAAGTTTCTTATGTTTTCTCTTTTATAGGCACAAAGCCCCAATTTCTAACCTTTCTTTATATGACATGTTTTTCCAGCCCCTGACCATCTTTGTTTCATTCTAGTTTGTTAAGTGTCTTTCTTAAGAGGTAGTTTCCAGGATAGAAAGCATTATTCCAGGTATGACCCAAGTATGTTATGCAGAGTAGAGTGTTCCTTAATCTTGGGAAGATGAAAACTACTAAAGAAAGGCATATGCAGGCAAGGCAGGCATTACATATGTTCTCTTATCACTATGATTCTTTTTGTTCATTGATTTCCTTTTTTCCTGGCCCACAGGCTAATGAGTGATCAATTCCATCAAAACTTCAAGTTACTTACTGAATCCAAGCAGTTGCACCGGCCAGCTCCTGTAGCTCTTTCCTGGGACTCTGCTTTCTTAGCAGGTTGTGATGTATACATAATGCAGTCAATCTAATTCCTGCCACATATATTGAGGGGCATTACCGCCAAAGTGTCTCTCCCAATCCATTTTATGTGGTTGCTCTCCAAAGCAACTTATTGAATTTAAAAAAGAAAATAAATTTGATCTTGTTGGTTAGTACTCATTAAGCACCTCTAGTCATATATTATAGAGAGGTAGAATACATGCTTTGAAAGTATAAGTCTGGAGTTCAGTTTCTACCTTTCCCATTTTCTGGAGGCAGTATAGAACACTGCGAAGATCACTAACTAAGAGTCACTTGAGATCAAGCCCTATCTATGCCACTAACTTAGTGTATGACCCTGGATCAGTCATTTAATCTATTTGGATCATAGTTTCCTCATTCATAAAATGAGATGGTTAGACTACTTAAATTTTAATATCTCTTCTGGGTCCAATAATGTATAATTTGGTTCTGTAGCCTCATGGTTAATTAAAGTATTATATTTTCCCACACCACACTTGCCTTTTTAATCAGTTATTGCTGAGGAATAGTCCAGGCAAAGTGGAAGTTTTTAAACAACTTTTTAATCTTAATAGAGAACTGAAGCAGCTGAACATTTCTCCTCCTAACCTCTTGCTTATATAATTTTATAGTAGCTAATTAAATTGTGCTTTACAAAGATTATCATTATATATCCAAGCTGAAGGGAAGAGTTCAACATTTACCACTGAGGTACAACAGAGAAAGCTGCATTAAATAAGACCATTTAAAATGTATTAACCATAGGAAATGGCTTGGAACCTGACCTTCAGTAGACATGACATTCCTCACAGTTCAAGACTTAATAATATGTTGTGAGAAAGTCTGAGAACATATATCACCCATGACTTTGCATCGGGAATCATGCAATAAGCATATTTAAAATTTTTGTTTTTAATTTAAATCTTAAGGTAATAGTCAAAACTACTACCAGGTAATGCCTTTTTGCCTCTGTGCATATAAACTATTGGTTTATAAGAGAGTTTCAATGTACAGGCTGACCTTTCGGATAGGTTCTAGTTTTTTTTTAACAATCCTCTAAGAAAACAGTCTATTGAAACTCTTACTTTGCTCCTATGAAACTTATACACTACCCAACAGAAGTCTTAAGAATCAACATTTCTGGTTATATTTATTAAGGAAAAAAGGTCCCATAAAACACTGACAAAATCTCTGTCTTTTTGGCTTCTAACTCGAGAAACACCACACTGAGTCATGGGCTATGAATTCTGGTATTTGGACTCTGACAGGACAGTTTTATAGGAGAACATCGTTCTTTCCCTGTATGAGCATGTTCTTGAACGTTAAATAAATATCTCTCCCTCTCTCTCTCTCTTTCTCTTTCTCTCTCTCTCTCTGTCACACACACACACACACACACACACACACACACACGTATTTGTGGGGTGGGATTTCCTATACTCTTTTGCAGAGTATATTCTATTTGCTGTCATCTATTCTCTATTGCAGCAGTCCCCACTTTTTTGGCACCAGGGACTGGTTTCATGAAAAACAATTTTTCCAAGGACTGGGGATAGGAGTGTTGTGGGTGGTGGGGGTGTGGTGCAGAGCTCAGAAGGTGATGTGTGGCCTGTTTCCTAATAGGCAACGGACTGATAATGGGCCATGGCCTGGGGATTGGGGACCACAGCTCTATTGGACTAAAAAGGCAGCAAATATGAAAACAAGTAAACCACAAAGAACCTCCATTTTTCTACATTTTGGCATTCTTCAGTTAGATTCATGCAGTGCCTAAAAGATAAAACCAAAATAGTAGGGGAGGGGG
The DNA here is from genome assembly GCA_963575035.1 of Avahi laniger. Classification (NCBI taxonomy): domain Eukaryota; kingdom Metazoa; phylum Chordata; class Mammalia; order Primates; family Indriidae; genus Avahi; species Avahi laniger. The sequence continues at coordinate 25,957 of CAUYSK010051206.1, read as the reverse complement.
AAACCGTGGCTTACCACAGCATCATTTATGGTGAAATTTCCAAAAGTTAGAAGAATTTAGGTTCAGGATCATTTCCCATCCTTAATTCACTCCAACGTGACAATCTTCCATGATGACATGGTCTCCCAATAATATTTTATATGGCTAGAAATGAAGAGACAGCAGAATTTCCAAAGGCCTATGTTATTATTCTGCTTTCCCCAAGTGGGATCCTTGCTGCTGTCCCTGAACTGTGACTGAGAGACCACTATACAGCAGATGGTAAAAAAAAAAAAAAGAAGACAAAGTTTAAATTAACAACCATCACCAACTAACATTAACCATTAAGCCTCCCTTTGAAACAACAGGAACTGTGAAATCTGAGTCTATATTTCTGTTGAAGGTCAACAAAGCAGGGCTTTCTTAGGGGAGACAAGTTTTACTGCCTTTCTTAGCATAAATACAACAAGCAAGAATACATCAAGCAGAAGATAATAGTGTATCATTAATTCAGTAATTGTCATAGTACTCTTTCCTTCACCTCAATTAAACAGTTTAACAGAGAGCTGAGATTCACACACAAAAAGAAATTCTCTCCTCCTCCCCTCTTCTCCAATTTGATTTATGCATAGCCCCTGGAGACGCAAATTATTACACAGACCAAAAGCCCCAGCTGTTTTGGAAAACCTATGTCAAAGCTTAACTAAGGTTCACACATGCAAACATAAAGCCCCATAATTACTAAACTGGGTATTACAAAGCTGGCTCCTCAATCAAGGATCTAAAGCCAGACTTATTACCTCTTTTATCCCCAGCCAGGCTGGCCTTACTACACCTATAGTGCTAATTTAGTACTGCCTTAGGCATTGGAGATTCTGGGTAGATAGACACTAAGCAAAGCTGAGGAAGAGATATAGAACTGTAGGGATTTAAAACCATAATTCATCATTTATTAATATCAGACAGAAGCATTGGAAGTCTGTGAAACATCATTTCTTATGTAGATGATTTCTTTGGTTTATTTTTTCATTTTATGATCAGAAATCAGAAAATGAGATGATTAATTCAAAGATAACACCAAAAGAAACTCTTAACACCCTCAATCCAACCTTAAATTAACAAAATACAAGTGCTTGCCCTGACTCCACCCTCTTGGAAGCATGTGGCCTGCACTTGCTGTTCCACTTCCTCTCCTCTCCTCCACTCCTTAATCACTTCATTCTGGATTCTGTCCACAGCATTTTACTGAAACAACCCTTGCAAAGGTTACTGACACTCTTCGTTGTTAAAGCCAATGATCACTTTTCAGTCCTTATCTCACTCTTCCTCACTGAAGCACTTAACTCCCTGGATCATTTCCCTCTTGAAATTCTCTCTTCCCTTGCTTTCTGTGAAAACCCCTAATTCTCAGGTTTCTCTTTCTCAGTTTCTTTCATGGACTTCTCCTCCTCTATCCATTTCTTAAATACAAGTGTTTCCTAGTGTTCCATCTTTATGTCTCATTTATTCTTATTCTACAATTAGGGGTTCTTAGTCTGGACATCATAAGGGTTCATGGATATGCTTCAAGAGGTTTGTGAACCTTCCTAAAATTGTATGCAGAATTCTGTATGTAAATTTTATGGGGAGAGGGTCTACAGTTGTCAGATTCATAAAGGAACCTAAAGCAAAATAAGGTCTAAGGGCAATTGATCCTCAGATTAGTTCTGGGTAACCTCACAACTTCAAATCATTTCTCTATATATGCTGATAATTCCCAAATCTATATCTCCAGTCCAGATTGTTCTCAGCGTGGACATCCCATGGGTATGTTTACTCAACAATCTTGTTCTTTCTCCCATGTTCCCCATGTCAGTAAATGGCACATACCCCACCTAGCTGTTAAGGCCAGAACCCTGGGAGTTATCCATATTCGTGCCTCTCCCTCATTTTCATATCCAGTAACCAATCCCTATGGATTCTACCTACTATCTCAAATGTGAATCTTTTCTTCATCCCAACCACCATCATCTCAGTTCAGGCAGATTATTCCAACAGCTGCCTCACATATCTTCCTGCCTCCAACCAGCTCTCCAGTTACATATATAATAGAGTGATACTTCTAAAAGGTAAACATGATAATGTCATTCCCTGACTTAAAAATTCTTCAGTGACTTCTTTATTGATCTTAGATCACAGAACTTCAAATTTCTTGGCATGGTAAATAAGGTTCTTTATGACCTGATTCCTGCTTATCTCTACAGTCTCATCCACATTCTGTAGCTCAATCAACCCCTTAACCCCCAACTCACCCTGGCCTAACACTTGATACTTTGTACTCTCTAGTCATACTGAATCATTTGCAGTCTTGCCTCAGGGATTTACATATAATTTAACATCACATCAACCTGGAATACCATGTCCCATCTGGCCTGGGTAACCTCTGCCAGGAAGATATCTGTAGTCACGTAAATCTGGGTTAGGGGGTGCCTCTTATATGCTCTGATAGCATCCTACGTGTGCAATGAAAATATATCATTCTGTATTATGATTGCCTGTTTCTCTGTTTCTCTATTTCCCACTAGAATTAGGTGAGAAAACTATAAGCTCCTTGAGGTCAGGGACCATATGGTGCCTTTAGCACCTAGCAGTGTCTTATATACCATAGTTTGGTCAATAAATATATGTTGAATAACTGAATTTATTAATGGGAAGATAGAAATTTCAGGATGTTGACCCTGTACTCTTAATCCTTACAATCTTTGTGTTTAGCTTGGTGTAGGAAACAAAACAGTGAACTCCAGAGAATTCAGCTGACTTAGGCATTAACTCTCTGGGCCTCATGTTCCTCACTTGTATACCTAAGGGAGAATTCTCTACAATCCCTTATGGATTTGCAATTCTGTAATTCTTTGCTTCCTTAACATATCTTATTCTCATCTCTCAAAACTCACTCAGGCCTTCCACCCCTTTCCCTACTGCCCCCTCACTTGTCATCCAAACAGCACTGTAATGATCTTGTTTCGACATTTGGAGACTGGCTGAGTAAAGGCCAAGACACTATGAGCATGTATGTACATGTGAGAGAGGAGAGCGGGCAAGAGAAAGAAAAGGAGAGAGGGAGGGAAAGATGAGATATTGAGGGAATCACCCTTCCCTTCCCATTTCAATCCTTTGTAAAGAATGATAGTTGGTTCTAGGTCCGATTTTAAGATGTTCACAATATTAAATTAGTATATGATAACAAAATTCCTAAAATTGTTTAGGAACACTCAGAACAGGAAGACCAAAAAAAAAAATGTAAGAAAAAAGTTAGAGAATCAAGTTGACACAAGTTATTTTAAAAAGGCCAAATCACAGTAACTTGACATAGTTTGGTAGAATAAAGCTTACCGAAAATTGAAAAGAAAGAGAGACATCTTTGAAATGAGATACAGCCTAAACTTCCCTGGTCAAGAGAAGGGGAGGAACTATGGTTACAGAAGCATTTGAAGTTACTGCAAAGCTATGGAAACATGTAACAATAATAACCAGCACTAAGAATATAATAATGCAAGGACCAATCATCTACTGGTCCCTGAAGAAGGAACCAGATGGCCTAAAAGACCAATTCTCATCTCTTAATTTCTTTGATTGATACGGAAGGATACACTTCCATTTATTTCTCATAAACAGTGACCCCTTTTCTCCTCTGTGGACAAAGTTGATGTACTACCACTTTTGCTTCCAGATATTAAAATCATATTTAATGATATGTGTGCTTGGTAATATATGCATCCAAAAACCTCTGCTGACAAAAATGGCCCTGCATGCATCTATTTGTCTTTCAGCTGCTGCACACAAATGCAGCAGGGAAGCAGGGAATTTAAATGCACAGCAGGCAGCCGATGTATTTCTCCATAAACTAGTCTACATATCACGGTGAGAGTAGAAGCAAAGAAAGCCTCAGATGCATTCTTCCCCATAAAGAGGCAAATGAAGCTAAAGGACAGAGCAGTAAGGAGGAAAATGAAAGGCTAAAATGAGATTACTAGTGCATACCCTTTTAAAAACAAATCAAAAGAACCATTATCCTTGGCCAACATTGAAGATAGGTTAAACTCTTTCAGTGCAAAGAAGAAAGAAGAGTGTCTGCTTTCTGTTCTAAACAAAACCAATAGTATTTTTAACATGGTTAGATAGATGTCATTTTACTTTAGAAGTAGTTAGACTTCAGTAGTGGATAGAGTTAGTATGCCATATAAAAGGTTAAGAGGCAAAATAAAAATATTTAGAATAAACAGCAATACATAGAAGAAAAGAAAATCTTAGCAATGGGTACTATGCCTACTAGTCTTGAATACCGTGGAACTTAGATAAATACATATGTTTGTAGGGCTCCTATACAAATTCCTGGCATATCTCACATATAAATATATAAATATATTTTGACATAGTATATAGTATATGATAGCCAAGGAGAGATCAGGGGACAGGAAAGTACACCTGAGTCACTGGGCTAATAAAGTAGGAAGAAACCACGAGACACTATGAGAGATCAGGTTAAGAAATCAGAGTCTAACAAAGGGGTCATTCCTTGAAATTAAAAACTCTATGTGGGGATACAGAGTATAGGCATTCCTTACTTTAAAAATATCCATCCTTCCCTTATGCAATCTACAAATCAGAAAAGTTAGGAGCAGTTATTTGTATTACAGAAACATTCCACATGGCAATCTTTTAAGATGTTAGGCTAATATTGTACCATTTAAGTAAGATTTGCTTTCATAAATGTGGTATTTATACATTCAGTTTCTTAGAAACACATTTTTTTTTTTGTATATAGTGAGGTATCCCTGTATCATCAAGCTCATGTGGACTTACTTTTGATTTTTATTTTATAAATTTGAATTTTGGCATAATGAGTCTCCTTAAAGCTTAGAATGTCTGTTCTGTGGGAGACAGGCAGAAGGAGAAAAACTATACTTCAAAACCAGGAAACTGAAACTATGTCCAACAAGTCCCCATTGAGGAAGTAGAATTTTGTCACAAAAGTGAATGAGAAAACATTCTTGAAACATTTTAAAGGCCTGAGGCCAAATTCAGGAGAATGTAATAAATGAGAGGTAAGGTCCCCAGAAATCTCCTGAAGAGGTTGAATTGTATTGTCTATATTTGGAAAGAAGTGTGCATTCACATTTGTGTCAAAGATGAATCTCTGGAGTGAGTTCATAATGAGGTAAACACTGAGGTATAATTAATGGAGGATAAAGTTTTATACTATATCTTTATACTATATCTAAGTATTAGACATATTTAAGACCTATGAATAAATAAATATATATAGGATTTTAGTAAGGGACCCCCAATTCTGTCTTGGTTGTCTATGCATATTAATATGCAAGCATAATTTCTGGTTGTGTGTGCTACTGGTATCTTCTATTTGTATATGGTATTTCTAAAAAATGCCACAAGTTCGTAAAAATATATTATTCTACTGCATAGATAGAACACCTAGATACTAATTTCATTTGTGACAGATGTTGCCTTCAATCCAATTATAAAAAATAGTCAAGTTAACATATTAGCAGAGTCATATCTACTAGGTGACCTCTAAGAAAAAAAGGCGAGATGACAGGGGATTCATAGAAAAGTCAAGACTAAAACCCAGACAGTTGCTTATTCTTCTGTCTAATCCAGACACACATCTTAAAGAAGAATCTCTTTACATGAACAGTATGAAACCCTGACTCAGTAACAGAACAAATTTAAACTAGCTGTTGTGAAATTAGTATCTTAACTCCTAAAAAGAATGATTATAGTCAATAAATGTTTCTTGAGTATGATATAAACTATTGTCTTACATTATATAACATTCAAGGATTCTATTGTGTTAAAGATAAAAGTCACTCTACTTACATAAATCTTAGTTCCAGCATGATTCTAGGGTAGAAAATCAGCTGCCAGTCTGTTAAACTTCAGACAAGTTTCTAACTTACTTTGTCACAGTCTTAGATCCTCAAAACATCTAATAACCTCAGTTTCAAATCTCTCTAAAAACAGCCTGGTCATCCACTATTTGGAAAATGATAAAAATGGTCCTGGTTTCTCTAAATCTCTAGGTTTTAAAAATAACTGTAGGCTGGGCACAGTGGCAGATACCTATAGTCCCAGCTACTTGGGAGGCTGATGAGGGAGGAACTCTTGAGACCAGGAGTTCAAGGCCAACCTGCCAACATAGCAAGACCTAGAGAGACCCCAACTCTAAGGGAAAAAGAAAAAATTAAGCTGTACAATAATTATATATAGTTAGAGGATCTTATGAATATACAGAACCACAGTTATATTTATCAATGTCATTGAATAAAGATGGGCACACATATAGCCAGGACTCAAGCATTACAAAAATGACCCATGTAATCTAAAACATTTATACTCCCTTAATATTTTGAAAAATAAAAATAAGGTTCAGACAAAAAAGATGAACACCTGAAAAGATTGAACTATGAACTCTCAATACATAATATCAAAATCTACACTATAATAGATACACTACTCTAAGAAAACCTATCCATTTATTAGGTCATTAAATATGAAATGTCCAATTTCTAATAAAAAGTGTAGTTTATCATATCTCAAACAAGAAACAGTACAATTAATCAAAGTATGGTGTCTAAACTATTGACACAGTTTTGTCATCTTAATGATAGCTTGTTTATGCCAGCAGCGAAGAAGCACGGGGAGCGAATGGTGATGAAATCTTGAAAGGTGTTTTCCTCAGCTTGTAGAGAATTCAATATTTTTCCCTGAAAGAAGTGGTCCAAAGCCTGGAAGAAGTGGTAGTCAGTTGGTGCAAGGTCTGACGAATACAGTGGATGACAGAGAGTTTCCAAGTCCAGCTTCTGAGGTTTGAGCAGCATTATTTGTGCAACATGTGGTCCAACGTTGTCTTACAAGAGGATTGGCCTACCTCAATTGACCAATCTTGGCTGCTTAATTGTAAGCATCCTCATCATTTTGTCCAACTGGCTGCAGTAGACATCTGCTATAATCGATTGACCAAGTTTCATGAAACTATAGTGGATAATACCAGTGTGGGAACACCAAACAGACACCATCAGCTTTTTTTTTGGTGAATATTCAGTTTTGGACAGTGTTTTGGCACTTCATCTTTATTCAACCACTGTGCCAAATGCTTGCAAGTGTCAAAAAGGATCCATTTTTCTTCACACATAACAATATGGTGTAGAAATGGTTCACCCTTATGTTGTGACAGCAAAGAAAGGCAAGTTTCAGGATGATTTCTCTTCTGACACTTGTTTAATTCATGCGGACCCCATCTATCCAGCTTCTTTACCTTGCCCATTTGTTTCAAATGCTCCAATATTGTTGGAATAGTAATGTCAAATCTTCCTGCTAAGTCATGCTTAGATTGAGACAGATCTGCTTCCACTACAACATTCAGATCATCATTGTCCACGTTGGTGCCAGGTCACCCACGTGGCTCATTTTCAAGATTAAAATCACCAGCATGGAACTTCTCAAATCATCAACATACTGTGTATTCATTAGCCACATCCTTCCCAAACACTTCATTGATATTCCGAGCTGTCTGCACTGCATTGGTTCAATGACAGAACTCATATTTGAAAATAACACGAATTTTTGACTTATCCATGGTTTCACAAAAATTGCTCTTAAAAAAAATTTGAAAGATAAGCACAAGCCAAAACATGCGTTTGAAAGACTGAGGATGTACCTCCACAATAAAAATAAAACAAGAAGTGTCACAGTGAAATGTCAGAGATATCAACTGTCAAACTTAGTACTTAAGGAAATCGGACATTCCATAAGTAATAACCTAATAAAAACAATGGGCAAGGATGGGATGCACTTGTCATTCATTATAACAAAGTCATCTCTAATGCAAAAAAACAAACAAACAAAAAAAATGTGGAGGGCAAAAGAAAACTGTGAATGTAGCTTTAAATGAAATATTGAAAGCCTAGCTTGAACTTTTGAAGTGAAGGTCCTATTTTTTACCAAATGGAAATCAAAGTTCTACCTTTGAATTATAAACTCTTTTTATAATACTTTTCTCTATTACTAGAGTGCTAACAAGAAAGACGTAACAGCCTGCCAAAGCAAGAATAAACTAGAAAGACAAACAAACAAACAAACAAACAAAAACAATTCTATCTGGCCACAAAGCCAATTTGTTCCCTCCTATTCCGCTGGCAACAACATTAGCAGCAGTAGCTGATGGAAGCAGAGTAGCCCTAAAGCAGTCTTATATTTGCCCCAAAGAGGGAACATTCTGGCCAAATTGGTCCTAGAGGATCTGTCTGCAACATGTGAAGCCTGCAATCCTAATTGATCTCCCCTTGAAGAAAGCTCAAAATCCTTGTCAGCATATTAGGTAATCTGGACTGGAGAAGACATCCAATAGAAAAACAGACAGAAGAAAACAGGAGAGGCAAAAGAAGGAGAAACCAACTAAACCTGTAAAACTGGGGAACCTACCACAGCAAGAGCTAAAAGCGCTAACTAAAATCCAACTCACAACTGTGGACATACAATGAGAAGAGTAGGTCAAATGATGGCTCAAAACTACTTTTTTAAAAATTCAAAATATTAATTAAGGGGGTACAAATGTTTTCATTACATGGATACCCTGTCTAATGCTTAAGTCAGGGCTTTTGATGTGTCCATCACCAGAAAAATGTTCATTGTACCCAATAGGTAAGTATTTATCTCACACACCTCCTCCCACATTCCCCTTTCCTTGGTTTCTCATGTCCTTTATATCGCTTTGTGTCTGGTGTACCCATTGTTTAGCTCCCAATTATTAGTGAGAACATGTGGTGTGTGTTTTTCCATTCTTGAGATACATAGCTTAGGATAATAGTGTTCAGTTCTATCTATGTTGCCGTGAATAGCATTATTTCATTCCTTTTTATGGCTGAGATATACTCCATGGTTTATGTGCGTGTGAATGTGTGTGGACATAAATGTGTGCCACATTTTCTTTATCCACTCGTGAATTGATGGGCACTGTGGTTGATTCCATATCTTTGCAATAGTGAATTGTGCTACAATAAACATTTGAGTGTAGTGTCTTTTTGATAAAATGATTTCTTTTCCTTTGGGAAAAGATACCCAGTAGTAGGATTTCTGGAATAAATGATGTCTAATTTTATTTATTTGAAAAATCTCCATATTGTCATCCACAGAGGTTGTACTAATTTGCAGTCCCACCAGCAGCGTATAAGCATGCGTTTTTCTCTGCATCCACACCAGCATCTATTTTTTTTTTTACTTTTTAATAATAGCCATTCTGACAGGGGTAATGTGGTATTTCATCGTGGTTTTAATTTGTTTTTCCCTGATAATTAGTGATGTTGAACATTTTTCATATGTTTTTAGCCATTCATCTATCTTCTTTTGAAAAACTGCTGTTCATGTGTTTTGCTCACTCTTTTGATATTTTTCTTGCTGATTCATTTGAGTTCTTTGTAGATTCTGGATATTAGCCATTGTCAGATGTATAATTTGTGAATATTTTCTCTCATTCTGTGTGTTGTCTATTTACTCCATTGATTATTTCCTTTGCTGTGCAGATTTAATTAAATCTCATTTATTTATTTTCATTGTTGCTGTATTTGCCTTTAGGGTTTTAGTCATAAATTCTTTGCTTAGAATGACATCTAAAGAGGTTTCCCTATGTTTTCCTCTAGAATTTTTATAATTTTATACCTCATGTCTTTTATACCTTATGTCTTTTATCCACTTTGAATTAATCAAATGTGGAATGATTCATAACAAATAGGACATCTCCAAGTCCTACATAGTCATCAATTTGGCCAAAGTCAAAGTGAAGGAGAAAATTCTATAAGCTGCAAGACAAAAGCAACAACTAGTCTGTAAAGCTAAACCCATCAAGCTTACAGCAAATTTCTCAGCAGAGAGTGTGCAATTCAAAAGGGATTGTGGCCCCATTTTAGTCTTCTTAAACAGAACAACTGCCAGTGAAGAATTTTGTGTCCTGAAAAACTAAATTTTATAAATGATGGAGAAATCAAGATGTTCCCAGAGAAGCAAACACCAAGGGAATTTGTCACTACAAGATCTGCCCCTACAGAAAATGCTCAAAAATGCACTATACGTGGAACAGCACAGTAGATACTCACCAATGGAAAAACATCTGAAAGTTAAAGCTCACGGTTCTTATAAAACAGTAGCACAAGAGGGAAAACTAAACAACAAGGCATCATCCAACATATGAATAGAACAGTTTCTCACATGTGAATACCAACACTGAACATGAATGGTCTTAATGCCCTGCTTAAAAGACATAGACTGGCTAAATGAATGAATAAATCCAACGCAAATATATGCTGTCTTCAAGAAACCTATCTAACTCACATGGATGCACACAGACTCAAGATAAAGGGATGGAAAAAAATTTTCCATGCAAATGGAAACCAAAAGTGAGTAGATGTAGCCATTGTCACATCAGGTAAAATAGATTTTAAATCAACAATGGTAAAAAAAATACAAATATGGTCTTTTTATAATGGTAAAGGGATCAATGCGGCAAAATACATAACAATTCTAAACATATATGCACCTAAAACAGGAGATCCCAGATTAATAAAACAAATCCTACTAGATCTAAGCAAAGAAATAAACAGTAACATCATAATCATTGGGGACTTCAACACTTCACTGACAGAACTAGACAGATCATTAAAGCAGAAAATCAACAAAGAAACACTGAACTTAAATGGTACTCTAGAACAAATGGACCTAATAGACATTGACAGAACATTCTAACCCCAAACTACTGATTATACATTCTTCTTATAAGGTCAAGGAACATTTTCCAAGACTGATCATATCTTTAGCCAAATAACAAGTCTTAGCAAATTTAGAAAAAGCAAAATCATACCTTGTATCTTCTCAGAACACAGCGGAATAAAACTAGAAATCAATTCCAAGAGAAACTCTCAAATTTATACAAAGTCATGGAAATTAAACAACCTGCTGCTGAATGATCCTTGAGTCAATGATGAAATTAAGATGGAAATCAAGATTCCTCAAACTGAAGGACATGGGGGATACAAGCTTCCTAAATCTGTGGGATTCAGAAAAACAGCCCTAAGAGACAGTGCAGAGACTTAAACTCTTTCATCAAAAAGACAAAAATATCACAAATTAACAACATAATTTCACATCTGAAGGACCTAGAAAAAGAAGAACAAATCAATCTCAAAGCCAGCAGAAGAAAAGAAATAACAAAGCTCAGAGCAGAAGTAAATGAAATGGAAATAAACAACAACAACAACAACAAAAATAGAAAGGATCAACAAAACAAAATGTTTGTTCTTTGAAAAGATTTAAAAAAAAATAGATAGACCACTAGCCAAATTAACCAGAAATAGAAATGGCTCAAAATAAGCTCAGTCAAAAATGAAAAAGAAGATGTTACAACTAATATCACAGAAATACAAAATAGCTTCTGTGAATACTATGAAGACCTACTAGAAAACCTAAAGGAATTGCATAGCTTCCTGGAAGACACAACCTCGCAAGCCTGAATCAGAAAGAAATAGAAATTCTAAGTAGACTAATAATGATCAGGAAGATTTAAGCAGTAATAAAACAGCTCCCAAGGGAAAAAAAGTCCCTGATCAGATGGATTTACAGCCAAATTCTCCCAGACCTACAAAGAAGACCTAATATTTATCCAACAGAAATTGTTCTATAATATCAGGAAGGAGGGAATTCTCCCTAACTCATTCTATGAAGCCAATATCAGCTTGATACCAAAGCAAGGAAAGGACACAACACAAAAAGAAAACTATAGACCAATATCTCTTACAAACAGAGATGCAAAATTCCTCTAAAAATACTAGCAAACTGAATTCAATAGCACATCAAGAAGATAATTCACCATGATCAAGTGGGTTTCATCCCAGGGATATAAGAATGGTTCTACATATGCAAATCAATAAACATGATTCACCACATAAACAGAAGCAAATATAAAGACTGTATGATCATCTCAATAGATGCAGAAAAAGCATTTCATAAAATCCAACACCCTTTCATGATAAAAACCCTCAACAAACTAGGCATAGAAGGAACATACCTCTATTTCTTTTCCTTCTTCCTCTTTCTCCTCTTATTAGTCATCCTATTAGTTATTTTTCTTCTTCTTTTTGAGCCACTGCTGTCCCCTATCACCCTCTTTCTCTTCCTATTTCTTTCTTTTGTTGGATATTAATGGAGACATGGATATGAGGGAAACTACATAGACAGTACCTAAGGTAAATTCTCAGCACCATTGTAGCTAGAGAATATATTAGTTTTATATGGCTGTCATAACAAATTACCACAAACTTGATTGCTTAAAACAACATATGCTTATTATCTCATAGTTTCTGTAGGTCATAGGTTTCTTTAGGCTTAGGTATCTATCTCAGAGTTTCAGAAGTTAAGTGGGCTGGGCTAATTCTTCCGCTCATTTTCAAAAGGCAAAAAACCTTCATGTCAGCAGGGCTATATTCCCTTCTGAAAATGCTAGGTGAGAATCCATTTCCTGGCTTAAGCAAGTTATTGGCAAAATTCAGTTTTGTGCAGTTATTGCACTGCCTGGCAGTGTGGCTTGTTCTCAGTTCATAGAGCAGCCTACGTGCCTTGGCTCTTGGCCTTCTTCCTGTTTAAAGGCAGCAACAATGGGTGAGTCCCTCTTCTACCTCTTCTGTCCTGCTTCGTCTTTCGCCACATCTCTCTCATTGACTCTCTGCCTTCCGATTTTCTTTACCCCCTCCTCCAAGGTGGAGAAAGGCAGAAAGTGGGTCTGAAGGAGCAACTGGAAGATATGTAGCATACGATATTATTTCTTTTAAATGGTTATTGTAAGGAATAAATAAATTTGAAAGTCTATGCAAACCTCTTGTACTTATAGGGGCATATGTGATTACATTGAGCCCAACTGCAGCTGAAGATAATCTCCCTAATTTAAAGTCAGCTGATTAACATTAGTGCCATATGCAAAGTCTCCTTTGATGACATATTCACAAGTATAAGGCCAGGGAATGAAGCTCATGAGGACCCAAATCCTGCCTTCCACACTAATATTGCATTGTTGGCTTAATGACAGAGCATAAGGAATCAGACAGGAAAGGTATGCATTTGTAAACCTTCACGGAAAATTGAAAAGCTTAATCTGGCCTCCTCCACAAGTCTGCAGTAAACAGAATATCTGAAAGCAAAACCAGTTTCTTCTTTAAGATTTTTTTTTTTTGTCCAATTCAACACAAATAACTGCTTGAGTTCCTCAAATTTTACTCAGTGGTGCATGACTGATGTGGTATTTTAATGTCCTGTTACTAGTTAACCATTAATACCCTAGGAAAGCCTTAATAATGCTTTCAAGAGTGGTCAGTTGGGGCAACATGGATTTCCATACTCTCATGGAGTTGAATTAGTTATAATATGACACATAGAAGTAAAGCTAGTAATCTGCTTTATAGAATCTACAGATCAATTGAATTTTGGGAAATAGTTGTTAAAATTGATACATATTTATAACAATCAGTATTAAGCAAGTTTTTTGTTGTGAGTATCCTTTTGTATGGTGACTTTTTATTAAGGCATTATCATAGCATTTCGTATTATTCACAAGTACATTAATGACCATAAAAATTGCTCTAATAATGTAATATTATTTTCTTATCCTTATTTGTCTTATTATTGTATATTTCGTGTTTTTCAATTTTATTTTTAAATAGCAAAACCTAGGCTATATTAAATCTTATTTCAGATACTGAATATTTTTTCTCTTTTAATATTTTATATTCTTTACTTATGATACATTTTAAGATATGAGATTACTTGCTCCAAGTGTATTGATATTTTCTATTGTTTTCCAAAAAGAAATCAATCAACATTTTTATCAGTGATGAATATAAATTTCACTATATCTTAACAATATACTATTATCATTTTTTGAAGTTTTCCCTATTTTTAAAAAAGTCCCTTTATTTTAAATATGGTAAACTTTCCATTAGATAATAAGTTCATGCCCTTTAATATGATATTGTTTTCATGAGTTTTCCTCTCTCTTTTTTTCTTTCTTTGTTTCATTCTTTCTTTCTTTCTTTTAATCAAGATTCTGGGAACAGAGACAAGAGTAGACAGATTCCTTGGGGATTTTTATATAAATATCTGACCTGGGATAAAAATAGTTACACATCCCAAAGGAAGTTGGTCAATTCAGGCTTAGAAATGACTAAATTGAACAATATGAGTCACAGCCTGAATTTTTAAAGAACTATCATTTATATAAAAAAAGATGCACTTGGTATTTTTTTACCCTTTACACAATAGTGTTGAAAGAAATGAGATAATATCACTAAAAAGCTTTTAGTTTATAGGGAAATAATCACATAAAACTATGCTATTATTGTTTTGTTTGAAATTTATCTGAAATAAAATTGTTATCTAGGGATTTGGTCCTTTGCTTGATTTCAAACTAATAAGCCTAACCTCTTTTTTGTTTTCTCTCAAAACATTCTCAAAACATTTCTCTCAAAATCATAAAAAAACTAAAGAGTAATTTTTGAGATTAATAGGCCAAAATAAAATACTGCTTTTATCATTAATTCACCTATTTGTACATCAAGCATTTATTCTACACCTAAAATATAAATAAAAGTTGCTTTATTAACAATTATAGAATATTAAATAAATCTTTCTGAAGTGTATTTAAATCCTAACTCTCTGTATATTTCTCACTCATCTGTCTATAAGTCAAGCAGAGGTTGTTGTCCTAAAGTTGTTTTTTTTTTTAATTAACTTTTGATTTTAGAATAATTTCAATTTTACAGAAATGTTACAGAGATAACACAGAGAGTTCTTATATACCCAAAACCTAATTTCTCCTATTTAATGATTTACATTAGTATGGTACATTTTTAACCAGTAATAAATTGATTTTGATAGATTATTAACTTAAAGTCATGCTTTATTTACATTTATTTAGCTTTTACATCATGCCCTTTTTCTGTTCCAAGATTCTATCTAGGATACCACTATACTTTTAGTTACTTTGCCTTTTCGTTCTCCCCTTGACTGAGGTCATTCCTTTGGCTTTTCCTGTTTTTGATAACCTTGACAGTTTTGATGAGTACCAGTCAGGTATTTTATAGACTATCCATCAGTTCAGATCTGTCTGATGTTTTTCTCATGATAAGCTTGGGGACAGGGTTTTGGTGAGGAAGACCACAGAGGCAAAATGTCATTTTTGTGATTTATCACTATTGATGCTAACCTTGATCACCTAATTAAGTGTTTGCTAGGTTTCTCCACCAACCAAAAAGTTACTCTTTTTTTCCTCTTCCCATACTGTACTCTTTAGAATGAATTCACCATGCTCATCCCACATTTAAGGAATAAGACTTAGGCACCATCTCCTTGAGACCAAAATGTCTACATAAATTGCTATAATTATTCTCCAAGGAATTTGCTCTCTCTTTCCTATTTATTTATTTATTCAATTATTTCTTTATGTTAATGTAGACTCATGGATTTTATTTTATACTTTGGGTTATAATCCAATACTATTAATAATTTTTTCATTTCATTGCTCGAATTGTTCTTTGGCCATTAAGAAGTCCTTCAGTTGGTACCTGTGTACCTTTGGCATATCCCTATCATTGTAAGATTTTTTTTGTTTGTTATTTGAGCACTTCCTTACTTTATGGCACTACAAAGATGCTCTGGGTTCGTCTTGTATCCTTCCTGCCTTGGGCCTAGTGTTAGCCATTACTTCAAGCAGCTCCATTTCCATTGGAGAGTGATGTTAGACACCAAGAGCTGAGTGCTAGGTGACCTTGGGTATTTTTGATATCTAAGTCTGTCCTATATGCAGAAATTCTTGGAACCATTATCTATTGTGTGTCTTTGACTAAGTCCCAAGAGTCTCCCTCTGATGGATGTTTCCAGGTGTGAGCAAATACAGGATGATATTCCACAAGAGTGTGACGGTGGTTTTGTGATCTTTAGGATCTTCTGACACTGCTAGCAGTGAATATATATTGGTGAATATATAATTTCATATATATATATGAAATTCACCAAAGTTGGGCCATGATATATATGAAATCTATATATCATGGCCCAACTTTGTCATCTTTTTTCCTGAACCACACTATGGATTATGAAAGGTATGAATGATTAAAAGAATGCAGATAAATATCTGACTCTCTCAGCTATTCCCCTCTGGCGCCAGATACCAGAATATTCACAACTTCTGGTGCTGACCAAACCCACAAAAGAATCACTTATGACAGCCACAGTCTACATCGTTTATTTTATTGAACGAAGGTTGACTGAGCATTTACCACGTACCAAACTCTATTCTAAGCATTGTGAATACAGTGCTGAACACAAGAGAGAAGATCCTGACACCCACAGAACTTGCCTTTTTGTGAGGACAATAGGAAACAAACAAGTAAACAAAGAAATGTGGAAGAGACTTTCAAATAGTGGGAAATATAATGAAAAGAGAAAACAATGGCCTATTCTATATGTTCAGGAAAGGTGATATTTGGATTGAAATCCAAGTGACAAGGAAGATTCAACCAAATGACAATTTTACAGATGAAAATTCTGGGAAATAAGAAGAGCAAGCACAATTAGCTTAAGACAGAAGCAAGCTTGATATGTCAAAGGCATAGATTAAAAGCCAGTGGCACAAAACTGAGGCTGTGAGGTGGGATGGGGCAACTTCATACGTGACTTTCAGGAAGTTTGGAATCTATTCTAAGGGTGATGAGGACTTGGTGGGTTGTATTTAAACAGAGGCATGGCAAGGCAATTATGAATGAGCACATTTGTAGCTAAGGACTTGCCACACGCAATGTACTTTCTTAACAACTTTACATGTATCATTTCATACCTAAGAGATAGGTATTATTTATCCTATCTTTATTCTAGGAAATTGAGGTTCAAAAAGACAAAAAGGACAAATGCAGACCACCTATCTAGTAAGTAGTGGAGCCAGCATTTGGACCTTACTAAATTAATAGCCATTCCATAGGCTCAAATTAAAAACAAACAAAAATATGTGACTGGGCAAGTTTAGAAATGCTGCATTCTATTAATTGTTGAAGAAAAGATGTATTTAAAATGTGATTTCAAATAATATTAAGAAAATTTTATCTGGTACTACTCACAGTATTTTAATTCCACCCTCATTCAAAACAAATGTTACAAATCCTTTAAGAGAGATGTATGCAAGAGCGAGAAAACATAAATTGTTATTAACTACAGTGTTTTCTAAAATCCCACCGAAAAATTCGAGTAAACTAGATGGAGCTATATAGAGTCTAAAACCAAGCATCAGAGTTAATCTCACTCTTCTGCTGAGAGAAGGAGAAACCGATTTTCTCTTCCAGTTCCTGGAACTGCCTACCCTATAGACTTTCAAGTTAGAAAAACAGTTCTAATGGTAAATATCCTATAGGCTTTATAGGAGGAAGAGAAAGGATAAAAATTATACTCTTAGATAATGCAGGTAAATCCACATGGTATTTTTCAGGATGGGGACAGTTGTCTTTATGCTGACTCATAGGAGTGCAGATTGTATTAAAGAGATGAAACTTGAGCTTCCCTAGAATTGTATACATTTTGTAAACTGATACACATTAACGTATTAAAGACTCCAAGATCCTTGCAATAAAGGTACATACATGTCTTCCACAACACATTTACTTGTGGTGACTTTGAGTGACATGTATTTTTCAAAGTATTTTCCTCACTCTCATATATGTTTATTTATACACATATAAATCTATATATGTAATTTTTCAGAAAGTAAATTAATTTAACATTTAAGATTATTTATTTAACATATAGAATAATTCTTAAGCGACCACCACATACAGGTGTTATTTGAGGCACTGAATATTAATTAAGAAGCATGCCAATGGGTTAGATGACTTGATCTTTGAAGAAATACTTGCAAAATTTAAGTAATACATGTGTGAGGAAAAAAAGGCCAGCTCTGAAATCAACAATTTTGTCTGTAACAAAATAAGAAAAATTGAAAATAATGGTGGAAGAGGTAATAGTAACAGTAGCAATAGATTTATAAAAGAAGATAGCAATAATTTTTATTTATATTCCTATGTAAATATTTGAGCTGTCTACATTAAAATGATGCTCTAGGGTGGTCCAAAGGAAAATAGCCAAATGAAGCAGAATATAATTGAAGCAGAAAGCATATCTTTACCATATTAGGAAATGATCTTGAACACATGCTTATACTAAGGAATCGGGTGTGATGTAGAGTTTACATAAATTGTACAACAGGAAAGTTTTGGAATTTCCAAGCTGCAAACCCATGAAAAAGTGCAGTGCAGTGATAATCTGTAAAGGATGTTGTGTGAGAAAAGAAACAGACCCCAAATCCCTGCAACTTTGCTCCACTGGGATAAGCCTTGAGTTAACACAATGAAAGCCATGGTTTAGTGCCTGTGGAGGTCTGTTAATTTTTGTATGCTCCATGAATACAAATTTTTTCCCTTTCCCTAGCTAGTCATTTTACAAACCCACGCTATTTGTCACAATCAGGACCAGACAAGTGAAAGTATGTGAACCTAGAATAATGATGTGTAAGAAGTTTTATTATTTTGCACATAGGACATAACCATATTATTTTTCTATCACACTTTTTTATTTTATCAAAAAACATCAGAGTTCTGGAAAATATCACTGAGATTTACAATTCTAAATATAAATATTAATATTTTGTATTTTGCTACATACTATTTTATGTGGTTCAAATAACTTTGTTTTTATTGTTGTTTTTCATAATAAGAATATAAGAATTATTATAAAGGAATCCTTGGTTTAATATATTTAGATTTTAAAAGCAATGTTTTTATCGTTTTTCATAATAAGAATATAAGAATTTTTATAAAGAAATCCTTGGTTTAATATATTTAGATTTTAAAAGCAAAAATATATTTGGTGTATTTCATGGCGGTGGCACATGCTCTGGGGTTTAATAAAACAGTGCTCTGTTTTTCCCTGTTTAAAGCAATATTGAAGCAGCATTAATTCATTCAACTGGTAATTATTGGGTCCCTTTAATTCCAGCAAGTGAACTGGTTTTGATTACATATAGTTATAAACCAAGGCAGCCATGGATCCTAACTTCAAAGAACTTACAGTCTAAATGATAAGAAAGATCTTTGGCAATAATTTTAAAAGCCCTATAAATAGTGTCATAATGTAAAATAGTAGAAAATTCAGCAAAGGAAAGGAAGTGGATGATATGTGTTAGAGCAAGATAGAGTGTTTTGATAGGTAGCCAATATCCTTATAAACAATATATTTCTTTACATCTGGCCAAGGACATATCTAATTATACCGTAAAAATATAATGAACACTCAGGAAGATAGTATGTTTCATATTCATTGTGATTGTTTCAAATTAAGACTTTTGAAATATTAAAGACAATCAAATATTAATATGGTGCTGGCATCTATTCTGAAGTTTCTAGAGGTACGGAATAAAGCATATGCTTACTTAGTAATCTAAACTTCATTTTAGAGCAGACAACTGCATCAACTTCCTGTTCCTGTTCCTATTCAAACACAATTAAGGTGTTGCTTGCAATCTGTAAAGCCTTATGTCTGAGTTTTACTTACCTGCACCACCAGACCCCATTAGCTCTTACTGATGGATATTCAGTTTTGGACTGTGTTTCCGTACTTCATCTTCATCCAACTGTTGTGACAAACACTTGCAGTTGTCAGAAAGAATCCATTTTTCATTGCACGTAACAATATGGTGTAGAAATGGTTCCTCTTTATGTCTTGACAGCAAAGAAAGGCAAGCTTTGAGATGATTTTTCTTTCGACGTTTGTTTAATTTATGTGGTATCCATCTACTCAGTTTCTTTACCTTGTTGACTGGTTTTAAAGGGTCTAATAGCAACCTTGTTGTTAACTTATGCATAGGTCGAGATTCATTCACTTCCACTGCAGATTTTAGTTTATCATTATCCACCTTGGTCTCAGGTTGTCCATGTGGCTCATTTTTAAGATTAAAATTACGAGAATGAAACTTTTTAAACCATTGACATACTGTGTGTTCATTAGCCACATCCTTCCCAAACACTTTGTTGATATTTTGAGCTGTCTGTGTTGTTGGTTTTAAGACAGAACTCATATTTGAAAATAATATGTATTTTTGACTTACATATGGTTGTACAAAAATCATTCTAAAAAATCTTGAAAGATAATCACGTCAAAATGAGTGTTTGAAAGAATGAGGATGTACCTTTACAATAAAAATAAAACAAGAAGTGTCAAAATGAAATATCACAGATATTAACTGTCAAACTTAGTACTTAAGGAAATTGAACATTTCATACTTAATAACCTATCTATTATTGCTTAAATAATTTGAGAAGATTTAAATTAGTTACTTACAAAAAACACTCAACACATATGAAAATTTGCCAATAATCAATTCATACCAGTCCTAGAAAAATAAATGGGTATCGCTAACCATTCCTTTAGAAATGATGATTTACTGAGAATGTGTTTTAAGTAACATTTAAAAATAAACTCACATTAGTAACTTTCATGAGTAGGTAAATGCAGACAATGCTTTTGCTTCAGTACTTAAAAATAATAATAGTAAACAAACTACATTACTCTAGTTCATTTAAAAATTAGACAAGGAATACTAGAATTATAGGTTAAAGATTATATTATTTTATTTGGTAAAATTGCCCCAAACATTTCATATCAGGTCCATTAAAAAGAAGAAAATCAATACTCTTTTTAAAGTAATATAAAAATAAATATAGTTACATTTTAGTCTTTCAAATATGATTTGCTTTTATAAAGTCACTGTGTCTTTTTGTTTCTATTTATCATATATTAAGTGATTGGAATACCCAACACTATTTTGAATTATAAACTTTGAGCATATTGCTTTAGATAAAATAAACATTATATAAAATACTCAAAAATGAACAGAATAAAATAGTATTTCTACATTTTTAAAATACTCAGAAATTGTGTAGTGTAGTACACATATCTGCTATAATATTCCAAAATATTTTTAATTTAGTTGATTAATTTTTTTCTGCACAATTCCAATGGCTCTCAGGATACTAATTAGTGATTTCCCTGACTGCCCAGTTTCTAGAATTCACATTAGTGTAATGCACACTGAGCTATCCTTTTTTTTTTTTTAAAGCAAATATCATTTTCAAAGTGGAGTAGCCAAAGGTTCAAGATTACAGAAAGAAAACATTAGTTTTGGTTTTGTAGGAATATTTACCTCTATACTTAATTATCTTCATCATCTACTCTATCTCTGTTGAACAAAATCAATTTATTTCACTTCTGTGGTTATTGCTTGCAGTACAGTGAAGCATGACAGAATAAAATGAAACACCAAGAACAAAATGTAAAGGAGGTCAGACAAATAAAGAATATAAATGACAGGTGGCCACGCACAGACGTTGTGTAATGATATTTCTGTTTTAAGGTTTCTGTCTCCATATATGACTTGCTTGCCCCCACAAAAATTATTAAATCTTATTTTGAACTTGCCTATTTATTTAGAATACAGCTTAAAAAATAATCAAGTAAAAATGTTTGCTAAAGGGAAAATAATTCTATTACTGAGAAGTTGGATATATGGGATCATAATTACTGGTTGAAAGTTGGGGGGTGCTGATATCTTCTGTCCTGCTCTGTGTCAATAGATAGGTTAGAGAGGTTGGCAGATCACATAGTGTGTGGCTCATCAGGATTATGTTGTGAAAATTAAGGGAAGCCATCCCAGCATTTTGTGCATTGAAAAGATATGATAACACTTTAGGAAGATAAATCTGACTATTCTGTGGGTTAATTATATGAGAGCCAAGATGGAGGGAGAAACCTGTTAGATGGCTGTTATAATTATTGAGATTAAGAAAATGATTGCAAATTGAACTATAACAATGGTAATAATAATATCAGCATACCCTGTGAATAAGATACTCTTTCCTTATTCATTTTGCTGATGTGGAAGCTGAGGGACAGAGGGGGAATAAATAACTTACCCACAGTTATACAACTAGCAGGAAGCAGCCAGAGCCAGGATTTAGATGTAGGGGGTTTGAGATTGGAGCCCACTACATTACACTCTTTCTATGATTGGTAATGGAGATAAATTGTAGATTAAAGAGATTTGTACATAGGATCGATAGGAATTGGTCACTAAAACAATACAAAAAGCAAAGGAGAACCACGGGCTATATATGTAGATTGGGGAATCATTAGTATCTATGGAATACTACACTGCCAAAGCCACGGAAGAGGAATAGAGAACTAGTGTAGATTAGAAAGAAAACAACATCTAAAAATGGTATCCTAGAAAGCCCCAAGATTTAAAGTTTGATGGAAGAAATGGATCCCATAATGATGATTAGCACAGAAATAATAATGTCACAGAAACCCAGGGAGCATAGGGTTTCAAGGAGAGTGGTGTCAACAGATCCAAATTCTAGAGAAAATACAATAAATACACGTGACAACTGACCACTGTTTTTTGATTTAATAACAAAGAAGTCATTGGTGACCTTGGAAAGAACGATTTCTTGGTGGCAGCTGAGGTTTGATCTAATTAAGTCTAATTAGATCTAGCCATAGACTTGAAACCGAACCTAATGATTTATTTCTTGAAGAGTAGCAGGCTAGAGAAGGAGTATAACTGTGTATCTGGAGTATATGCTAAAAATAGCTATCACCTGGGAAAGCTTTATTGGGAGAAATAATGAAATATCAGGATGGAGTAGGAAAGGAAATATTAAGTAATATTTTGAAAAAAAAGAGAGTTATAGAGGATCCAGAAAGTGTACAGTAACTGAAAGGACAATACACTGAAGGAGCCGAAGGAACCGTGACATATGAATCATCTGAGAAACCTGTACTGCTGAAATTTCTACCATATGGGATTGGTCACACTCTGTGTCTTGTCTCTTTATCCCTTTTGAAAAATAAGTTCCATCCCTTTTCAGTCTTTGTACTATGTCACTTTGATGTCTCCAAACAAGGCCTACACTCACCGACATTATTGTGCAGAAAATAGTCCTGATTTCTCTGTGTGTTGTGAAAATGTGTGCAATCATATGAAAAGGATTTGAATTGTGAAAGTTAGAGTAAGGTGCTGCATTTTATAACATGGCCTTTAAAAATAATGCTTGCTTGAAATCTGTTTCCAGAGTTATAATGGTTGGGGCCACACTGTTTCTTAAATACTCAAATGTGGTATGCAGCTTTATGACGGGAAGTTGGCCTTCAGAGCAGGAATGTATGTAAACAGAGAAATGTGGCTCACGGGAAAGTATAGTTAAATCAAATCCCGAAGGCTGCCCCCACTCTGAGCTTCTTTCTGTATCTTGATTATTTGCAGATGCTATGCGTGAAGCGAGCACTGAAACCCAATAGTTAACCTCCCTAAAACTCCCAAGGCAGTTCACAGTCAGCTTTGAGTGTTGACCAGCTAAACCAAACAATGAGAAGGAAGTAAGAAATCTAATGCCATCCTGCTTCAAAACACAAGAAGTAATTTCTTCTCCCTCAGGAATCAAACCTTGAGACTGAACTTTTAAAAAGAGACTGAAAAAAAAAAAATTCAAGTGATACAACTGTCTGGAATCATCAGAGTAAACATGAAGAGTTAAAAGTGACTTTATTATAAAGGCATATACCTGCCGAGCTTCGAATCCTGTTGTCTTGCCAGAATTACATAGCTCTACCTTTCTTGGCTCTAAAAATACGAAGATGCCAACGGCTACAAATTGTCTTATGTAAAGTCATGGAAACTCTACAGTAAAATAGATAAAAAAAAGAAAAAGAAGACATTTTGTCAGTCTTAAAAACTCTGTTCATGAGTGAAAGCAAAAAATTCCTGCAGTGCTGTCTAAGACAAAAGTGTAACCCCATTCTGAAAATTAGGAGCTGATTTATATTCCCCAAGCTAACTGGGGAAGAACCCTGTTACTGAATTGCATTACGGAGCCCTGGTTGTTGACCTGCCTTGTGCTAGCGGAACGGTGGAGAAACAAACTGTGGGAGCATGTGCTGGGAGAGGCCTGGCAGAGGGGCCAGGAGTAAAGACCACCACATTTCTCCACCGGGAGCTACTATTTCCCAAGCAGTGTGGGAAACGGATCCCGTAGGTGCTCACAGGGCCTAGAATTAACTCTGGGGTAGATGCAATCAGGATCTGCAGTTTTGCTGAAACTACTGCAGGGAGGATTTGCTGCTTAAGATCACCCACCTCCTGGGGTTGTGGAAGGTAAACTCTCAAGAAACTGCCAGTGCCGTAGGGCAGTGGTCCCCAACCTTTTTGGCACCAAGGACCTTTTTCTCAGACGACAATTTTTCCATGGATCGGGAGGAGGCAAGAAGGGGGGAATTGTTTCGGGATGATTCAAGTGCATTACATTTATTGTACATTTTATTTCTATTATTATTACATTGTCACTTGCCACTCACTGATAGGGTTTTGATATGTGTCTGCAAGCAATTATTATGGTCTCTGTGCAGTCAAACCTCTCTGCTAACGATAATCTGTATTTGCAGCCTCTTCCCAGCGCTAGCAGCACTGCCTTAGCTCCATCTCTTACCATCAGGCATTAGATTCTCATAAGGAGCATGTAACCTTGATCCCTCACATGAGCAATTTACAGTAGGGTTTGTGCTCCTATGAGAGTCTAATGACTCCATTGATCTGACAGGAGGCGGAGCTCAGGTGGTGATGCGAGCAATGGGGAGTGGTTGTAAATACAGATGAATCGTGGCTGCTCACCTCCTGCTGTGCGACCCAGTTCCTAACAGGCCATAGGCCGGTACCAATCTGCGTCCTGTCCTGTGGGGTCCGGGACACAGCCTAGGGCACTGTTTAGAGTGAGTCACTGTATCTCCACATTGAGCCTGCAGACAAATCTCCAAAACAGCGGGCACAGCAGTGGTAGAGGAGGGAGGGGCAGGGTTGCAGCTGTCAGATAAGAAAGCGTCTGTTTTTTTTTCCTCCTTCTCCCCTCATCATTACCTGAGAAACTAAGACCGAGAAAAGAGAATAAGAAGAAGCATGAGAGCCACATCAAACACACCCCATCTTGCAGCTATTAGAACTACAGCTCATACTTAAATGGGGGAAAGAAAAAGATTTTTAGAATATGAAATAAAGGTTTAAAATGAACAGAGAGGAGTCCTATAGAGGGTGGGACCAAATAAATGAAAGTGGATGAAAATAATGGGATTGGGCCAAAGACTTATTAACAAATGTGGCTTTTATCCAGCAAGAATATGAGCTTTAACATTGCATAGGTGTGGACAATTACTGAAAAGAAATGAAACTGTTTCACGTTTATAAGCCAGTAGTCTGAGATTGATCAATAAATTCATACACAAGAAAGCTCGGTTTTGGAAGGGATGCCTAGACTCTAATTTTTATGGCATCTCATTTTTTTGTATTTGCTATTTATTGACACTGACAATAATGAGTTCTTTATTCAGAGGTAGATTATGCTTTTCTATGTCTGGATAGTTCTTGAATCTTTTTGGAAAAAATATGGACATTATCTTGTAAAAATAAATTCACTGAGTTTCTCACTCTTAACATATTCGAAATTCCCAAAGCTTTTGGATTTGCTGACAGGTATGACCTTGTACTCTAGTAACTCTACCACCCAGGAATCTATTTCTAGTTCCATGTGAATTTTCACAGTGCATTTGTACATACACAAACACACTTGCTCTCTCTCATGAACAGACATACAATTTTAATTCCAGCTCGACTTCATAGTGACATGATCCTTATAGTACAACGGGAGGGGTCTACAAACATGGTGTCATGTAACCTAATCACAATAACTAGTGGCCTGGCCTGACTTCAGGTGCCCGTTTTCTATCAGGAAAACAACCCTAC